>MU664607.1:4001-32861 GCA_026770625.1 Nicotiana glauca
AACAGTGGTAACAATGACATTGTCATATGTGTTTCGGTCAGGTAATGATGACTGACCAGTCAGGTAACAATGACTGACTAGTGGTAACAATGACACTGAAACACACTTTGGTCAGGTAACAATGGCTGACCGGTCACGTAACAATGGCTGACCTTACTTGTGTAATCTTGTTTATTTTATTCCTTTGAAGAGAATGTTTTGCTATGTTTTCATGAATTCTACTATTATTGGTTTACTGCTTAGGATAGCATTATTTGGCTGACCGGGTCGTGACAATCTTTCTCCTTTTCGGGTTAACATTGCGGCCTACATCATCTTCGTTAACCAAATTAACATTCAGCTTTTCTTTTAATTTTTGAGGTCTCCCACATTTCTTGCTTCGTATTCTAACGATGTTAACCGGAGTAGGAGTATTACTTGTTTGCGATCGAGTCACTCGAGTGCTCCCTTGTTGCAACTTGTTTGGAGGAGGAGGAGACTCAAAATCATCATCATCGGGATCTCGGACATGCGTTTTCGCTTCGGAAGAAGGTGGTGAGGGCAAGTCACTCGATGATTTAACTAGAGTGGGAGTATTTCTCATTTGCGAACGAGTCATCTGACTGCTCTCTTGTTGCGAATTTTTAGGAGGAGCAGGAGACTCAAAATCATCACAATGTGGCGCTTGGACATTTAGATTAGATTCAGAATCAGGGCTAGGGGGCAACTCCCTCAATCTTTTTGCATAATCTAACTTAACGCCTTTTCCAACAATCTTCATTTTGCTTTTAGAAGCAACTACTTTTGAGCGCATTTTCTACAATAAACTAAATAACCAAAGCTTTAAAAAAATTGAAGACAACTAAAAGAAAACACAAAATTTAACTGTAACAAAACTCAAAGGTTAACCAACACTAAAGACCATGAACACAAAGCGGAGGCCAATTTTTCCAAATCGCAATAAAAAAATAAAAAAATTCTACCCTAAAAGTCGAAATAACAGAGCATGCAAACTAAAACATCAAGTTTAATCCTAGAACGAAGATAGATAGAACACAAAATCAAACGAAAAATATAGCAACATTGTAAGAAAATAGGCATAATCAGAAAAAGCAAAAAAATTAAAAATAAAACAAAATTCAAAAACAAAACTGTGCTAAAAGCATAGAATGAAACGAAAATTATCTAAAATTAAGAGTAAAAGCTCAAAAATTTAGTTGAACCCAACAATGGAGGTCGGTTAACGTCTGAGAAAAGCCTGAGAAAGAGAGTCTGCGAAAAACGTGAGGAAGAGAGAGAAAGAGAAACCAAAAAATTGAAATTTAAAATATTAAAACGGTTATTTGGAGTTGTGGGCTACCGGGTGTAAAGTAAATTTCATAAAATATACAATAAAGTCTAAGCCAGGTAAAGACTTAAAATATGGGCTATTTTCGAGTGGGTTGTTTGGCCCAAGTGATATATAGTGTGATTTTATCCATTTCTGATGTAGTAAAGGTTGATCGTCATTATTCATTACTCAAATAAAATAGCTTACCTAGATTCATTCCACATAAACTCAAAAGACTTGTTAAGCTGAACGTCCTATTGTCTCGTATTTATCTCTCTTTTTTATTTTTTAACCTTTTATTTTCTTAATATTTGTTAGGATGTATATTTACATCTTTAAACAAAAATTGTTACTAAAATTGTGCTTAATTGAAGGATAAAAATGTCATCTAACTTTATAAGGATATTTTGGTCTTTTAAATTTTACTTTAGTTGTTCATACATCATCTTATTTATTTTATTAATATAGTACATCTAGCAAATTAAGAGATTTACCTTTTTTATATATAATATCATTAGTCTTTAGGCATATGCATGACGTGTATATCCCTTATAAATGATATATGATCACTATAAATGGTAGTTCTAGAAGATTTTAGATTATTATATGCATGAGAAGTTAATGAACTTAACTTATAGACTGAAGAGTTTAGCTGTACCTTTCTTAATAAATCTTTTGATAATCCCGAAAAAATTTGATGTTACAAAACTACTTTTGTAGCTTACACATTCGTTTATTAATATTGAAGATATTATTAATTTTAAGGGCATAAAAGTTAAAAAAATATAGGGTCGTCTTGATATTTCATATTCAACTTTTGATCTTCAAGCTTATAATATATAATATATTTATTATTAATATTGTCATTGTCGGCATCTTCATGTTAATACTCATATATCTTACAATATTATATTATTTACAATAAAATAAATTAAGGCATTGAGGTGATAGCTAGATTAAGTACAAATAAACATTCTTCTTCTATTCAAATAAGTTAGTCAAAGTTCAAATTGGACTCTCTAATTGGGCTTAGAGTGCTTAGTAAAGTTCAAGGGCAAAATTTATTTGTAGCCACTCGCTGCAAATTTATATCATTTGGTAGCCACAAAATTTCAGATATATAAGTAGTCTAAAGATATTAGAATGGTCAGCCCAAATTCCACCAACCCCACAATATCTACATTTCCTTTTCCAGCATCTATCAGACATCCATACAAAAAAGCTCAACCATTGTCGTGCCGCTATTGCACCGTCGCCGCTACCTCCGTGGCATCACTACCACCTCCACGCACTGCCCTACCCACATTCCAAAAATAATAGATCATAAAAAGCAGACTCACGCACCCCTGGACCATTCTCGTCCACTTCAATTCCACCACCAAACCTAAAGAATTATGGACTAAAAGAGATATAAGAAGAAAAAAGAAAGACAGTATAAACAAACAAATTGAACTTAAAGAAATAAGATATAAAAGAGAAAAATAAAGAAAGATTGAGCGTATTTATGAGAGAAAAATTATACACTTTATATACGGAAAATATATTAATTATTTACTTTATATACAACTATAAATCCTATGTGAACTGTATATATACATTATATACTATTATATACTTTATATAAAAAATTATATGAACTTTGAATGTCATGACCCAATTCCATTGTAGGCCGTGATGGCGCTCAACACTTCTGTTAGGCAAGCCAACACTAATCAACTAGTGATTTTCCATTTTAGATAAATTTGTAAACAATGGCTTTTTCCTTATTAAATTTTTTTTTTAGAAGTTTGCAGCTTTAACATAAATACATGGAAGCAATCAGCAGGAATCGTAATCATGTGAACAAATCAAAATCATAAGTCTACTAATGTGTGTGCCAAGACCTAGTGTCACACGTATGTGTGAAATCTAGTAGAATATACAAACAAAAAACCATCTAGCCTACTGTCTTGAAGGAAATTGACAAAAAATAAAGCATAAAAGAGACTCCAGCTACTGCAGGACGACTCAAAAGGGCAGCTGGAAGTCTCAAGCTGAGGAATCAATCTAAGCGCCAGACTTGTGGGCAGATGCACCTGCCTCAAATCCTGTACAATCAAGCACGGAAGTGTAGCTTGAGTACATAAAAATATGTACCCAATAAGTATCTCGTCTAACCTCGAAGAAGTAGTGATGAGGGGTCCACTCCGACACTTACTAAGGCTAACAATATAATAATATGAAGTTCCAAATTTAAATCATAATGTATGTAGATAACAATAAGCTCAGAACAAGAATAATAACTGGAAAAAATCCTTCCATTATATTTAAGGAATCAAGGCACCTTCTTCATTTAAAACAAGTGACCTTTTAAGCAGCAAATTATACAAACTATAAAGAGCTCCAGTTCTATTATCACACACAAATATCACCGAGGACTTTCGGACCGATCCAACATAAATATAAATAGTGCACTGCCGAGGGTTTAACTGCGCGAACCATAGATGCATCTATTCACGCCAATCGCTCATACATGCGACGCCGTCAAATATAAATTTTAGAAATTTCCCCGCTCGCAGATCATGCGTGCGATGCGGTCAAGTATAATTTTATTATTTAAATCATAACACTTTCTTTATTCTTTAAAAAATGAAGACAATTCAACTTGAAGCCTTTAAATCCTTAGAAATCCTCAACATAATTCCTTTTGTTACAATTAACACGTATAATCAAATAATAGTGTCCACAAAGCATAGTATAAACCTAAACTATCCGAACATAACAGAAATAGTAGCTACGTACGGACTCTCGTCACTTTGTGTGTACGTAGCCCCCACAAATTACATAATAATTATGTTCACCTATGGGGAAAATTTCCTCTTATAAGATTAGAAAAGAGACTTATCTTGCCTCAAAGCCTACTTCAAAACTCAAGAATGCGCTCAAACCCTCAAATCGGAACCAAACAACCCAAAACTATCCAAATAGTGTATAAACCAATCATTATAAGTTCAAAAGTTCATATTCTAACTATTAAAGTAATTACCCAACCCCAAAGGAAAGATTCCTAAAATTCACCCCCGTGCCCGGATTTCAAAAATTTTCGAAGGACGTTGTTACCCATGAACTAAGGAACATAATATATGATTTTTAACTAAGTTTCACAATCATTTTCATCGTAGAATATCATTTTTATCAAAACCTATCATGACCCCAATTCGCCCTCGGTGAACATGTCGTGATGGCACCTAGTCCCTATAACTAGGTAAGCCTAACAATGCGGAAAACAACATAGCTTGCGGAATAATTATTTAATACTGAACAACTAACATAAAACTGTATATAAATACCGCTCGACATATACAACCCAATAGCGCGGAAGTCTACAATATCATCCCAAAAACTCACGGGAATATAAGCTAACAGAAAGTAATACACGACTCTAATTCCAGAATATCTAAAGCAAAAGTACGAAAGGAAAAGCTGACTGCTAAAGCTAGAATAAGATAGAGACTCCTGGTCTGCGGACGCAGCAGATGTACCTCGAAGTCTCTGCTAGATCTCTCCGCCTCGAAAGTGATATGCCTGAAATGAAGTACCTGGATCTGCACATGAAAAATATGCCCAGAAGGGGCATGAGTACACCATAGTGGTACTTAGTAAGTGCCAAGCCTAACCTCAGTTGGGTAGTGAGGAGGAAGGTCAGGGCCCTACTGAGAACAATAATAATAATAATTCTTGCAATAGTATGAAATAAATAGAAATAATGGGTACAACTATGAAGTAAGACAGGTTATACCAGACAATAATTAACATTCAGAGAATAAGGTAACACAGAGTAGAAGAGCTCAATATCAATACCAACAATGATGATCTCCCAGGATACCGTCCTGTAGTCCCTTTCATCAACTGTCCAAGGAGCTTCCGGGATACCGTCCCGTAGTCCATCATATGAATATATCCGAAGGATCTCCCGGGATACCGTCCCGTAGTCCAACTATCAATTTGCAGGGGGATCTATCGGGAATCTAACCCGCAGTCCCAAAGTAAATATGCAGGGGGATCTACCGGGAATCTAACCCACCGTCCCAAAGTAAATGTGCAAGGGGATCTACCGGGAATCTAACCCGTAGTCCCAAAATAAATGTGCAGGGAGATCTACCGGGAATCTAACCCGTAGTCCCAAAGTAAACAAACAAGGGGGGGGGAGAGCTACCGAGAATCTAACCCGTAGTACCAAAGTAAATGTGCAGGGGGATCTACCAGGAATCTAACCCGTAGTCCCAAAGTAAACAAACAAGGGGGAGCTACCGAAATTTCCACATCCGTAGTCCCAATGTAAATACGCAGTCACAACATGAAGATATTCAAAAATGAAGCTAAAAAACACAAGACAACAGTTAGTTCTAGCCTAACATGCTTCACGTGCTGCAAACAAAGCAACTCGAGCAAATAGGTAGTTTAGAACAACTAAGCATGCTTTTCTAGCTAACACAGTCTATAATTTGCAAATAAAATAAAGCAGATAAGAAAGAAACTCAGTCTAATTATTTAAAGTAAAATTGAATTTTCCAATAATTAGCTCAAGTACGCACTCGTCACCTTATGTACAAGGCATTCAATTACCAAATATCATGTCCTAAGGGGAAGGTCCCCCACACAAGGTTAGACAAGCCACTTACCTCGAACCGACACAAAAATCAACTAGAAACCACGCCTTTGCAACGAGTATCTGACTCCAAATGGTCCAAATCTATTCAATTCAATATCATATCGTAAATAACATCTCAAGCAACTGATTCTACTATTTAATTTAAAGCTAAGATGCAAATTTAGGTAAAATAAGCAAAATGCCCCTTAGGCTAACGTCTCGGAATCAGATAAATTTTTGCATTTTCAGAACCCTTGTATCCTCACGAGTCTAAACATATAAAAATCTCTCAAATCTGAGGTCAAACACTCATTCAAAACTCAATAACTTGGTCTATGAAGTTTTACCCATTTTTCATTCAAAAATCCGAAATTAAGGAGGAATTCGTGATTAGATTAGTGGGTTTTAAGCATAAGAGAGTAGAGAATAATTACTCAATCATTGCCCTCGAAAATCCCTCGAAATTTCTCCCAAATCCGAGCTCCCAAGCTTGTGTTTTGATAAAAATGGCCAACCCTCGGATTTTGAAATGTTTATAACTGCCCAGGTATTTGTTCAATGCGATCGTATGAAATTAAATACAACAACAACAACAACCCAGTAAAATCCCACAAGTGGGGTCTGGGGAGGGTAGTGTGTACGCAGACCTTACCCCTACCCCAAGAGGGCAGAGAGGCTGTTTCCGAAAGACCCTCGGCTCAATATGATAAAGAAGACAAAAAAGACAAAAGAAGAGAGTATTAGATTCACCGCGGAAATCATACGGTAAAAGGAACATAGAAAGCAGGAAAAGAAAAAAAATAATAATAATAATAGTTCAAAGCAGAAACGATGGTTTGTAAATCGATCCTACATCGTAAATAGAAAATAGTAAAACTCGACATTGCCCCTAGCTATCTTAGACAAAAACCCACCGAACTAGTCCACTACCTCCTAGCCTATAACCGAAATACTCTTCTTCCATAACTTCCTATCAAGTGCCATGTCCTCGGAAATCTGAAGCCTCGCCATATCCTGCCTGATCACCTCTCCCCAATACTTCTTTGGCCGCCCTCTGCCTCTTCTCGTGCCTTCCACGACCAACCGCTCACACCTCCTTACTGGAGCATCTAGGCTTCTCCTCTGTACATGACCGAACCATCTGAGCCTCGCTTCCCGCATCTTGTCATCAATAGGGGCCACGTGCGCCTTCTCTCGAATGCTATCATTCCTAATCTTATCCTTTCTAGTGTGCCCACACATCCACCTCAACATCCTCATTTCAGCTACTTTTATCTTTTGGATATGTGAGTTCTTAACAGGCCAACACTCAGCCCCATACATCATGGCCGGTCTAACCACCGCTTTATAGAACTTACCTTTGAGTATCGTTGGCACTCTCTTATCACACAAGACTCCAGATGCTAACCTCCACTTCATCCATCCTACACCAATACGGTGTGTGACATCATCGTCGATCTCCCCTCCCCCGTGGATAATCGACCCAAGATACTTGAAGCTGCTTCTATTTGGGATAATTTGTGACTCAAGCCTCACATCCACGTCCACTTCCCCCGGCCCGGCGCTGAACTTACACTCGAGGTATTCCGTCTTCGTCCTGCTTAGCTTGAAGCCCTTCGACTCAAGAGTCTGTCTCCAGACTTCCAATCTCTCGTTAACACCGGCTCGTGACTCGTCAATCAGAACTATGTCATCGGCGAATAGCATGCACCATGGCACCTCCCCTTGAATATGGCCTGATATCGCATCCATCACCAGGGCGAATAAGAATGGACTAAGCGCAGAGCCTTGGTGTAATCCCATTTCGACCGGAAAAGGCTCAGAGTCCCCTCCTACTGTCCTAACCCGAGTCTTAGCCCCGTCATACATGTCCTTAATTGCCATAACATAAGGCACCGGCATACCTTTTGCCTCCAAGCATCTCCAGAGAACTTCTCTAGGAACCTTGTCATATGCTTTCTCTAGGTCAATAAACACCATGTGCAAATCCTTCTTTCTCTCTCTGTACAGTTCCACCAACCTCCTAACAAGGTGTATAGCTTCTGTGGTGGAACGACCCGGCATGAACCCGAACTGGTTGTCGGATACAGACACTGTCATCCTCACTCTCGCTTCAACCACCCTCTCCCATATTTTCATGGTATGACTCAGTAATTTGATACCCCTGTAATTGTTACAACTCTGGATATCACCTTTGTTCTTATACAATGGAACCACCGTACTCCACCTCCACTCATCCGGCATCCTCTTCGCCTTAAGAATAACATTAAACAACCCAGTTAACCACTCCATGCCTGCTCTCCCTGCACACTTCCAAAATTCTACCGGAATCTCATCCGGCCCAGTCGCTCTGCCCCTACTCATCTTACGCATAGCCCCCACGACCTCCTCGACCTCGATACGCCTGCAGGGCCCGAAGTCACGACGGCTTTCGGAGTGCTCCAATTCTCCTAGCACAATATCACGATCCTCTTTCTCATTCAGAAGTTTATGAAAGTAAGTTTGCCATCTTCTCTTAATCTGGGCATCTTCCACCAATACTCTACCATCTTCGTCCTTAATACATCTCACTTGGTCCAAATCTCGAGCCTTCCTCTCTCTCAATTTTGCCAACCGGAATAACCTCTTCTCCCCGCCTTTTTCCCCCAGTTCCTCGTACATACGACCATAAGCCGCATTCTTAGCCTCCGAGACCGATAATTTAGCTTCTTTCCTAGCTACCTTATATCTCTCCAAGCACACTCTCCTCTCGTCCTCGCCTATGCTCTCTACTAACTTCTGGTATGCTGCCCTCTTCGCTTCCACTTTTCCTTGGACCGCTTCATTCCACCACCAATCTCCTTTGTGCCCGCCAGAAACACCGGATGAGACCCCTAACACCTCTCTCGCAGATTCCCTTATACATTCTGCTGTCGTTGACCACATAGTGTTCGCGTCCCCACTACTCCTCCAAGCTCCCATAGCCGACAACCGACATTCCAACTCTTGGGCTTTATCCTTAGTCAAAGCTCCCCACCTGATTCTTGGTTTTCCCCTAGCAGACTTGTTCCTCCTCTTAGACCTAATACCAACATCTAGCACCAACAATTTATGTTGCGTCACGAGTGACTCGCTCGGGATCACCTTGCAATCCTTGCATAACCCGCTGTCACACCTCCTGAGGAGGAGATAGTCAATCTGGGTCTTTGCTACCGCATTTTGAAAAGTAACCAAATGCTCTTTCCTCTTCGGGAACTTAGAGTTTGCAATTACCAGCCCAAAAGCCTTAGCGAAGTCCAACAGCGAAGTTCCTCCCATGTTCCTCTCCCCAAAACCAAAGCCTCCATGCACCTCGCCATAGCCATCTGCTGTAGCCCCAATATGGCCATTAAAATCTCCTCCTATGAACAACTTCTCGGAAGGTGGCACCTGACGCACAATCTCATCTAAGCCCTCCCAGAAGTGTCGTTTAACCTCGTCATCTAACAACTTCTCGGAAGGTGGCACCTGAAATTAAATGTGATCGCGAAAGGTAAATTTTAAAGGTTCAAAATTTGGTCTATGTGAATGTAGCCTAAGGCCTGCGATCACAAATTAAGAAGAAACAGGCCTACGCGATCGCGAACGTGGCCATACGATCGCGTATAAGGATTTGGTCACTGAGCCACCAGCTCAACTTGTTCAATTTGAACGCGGAAGGAGTACTGCAATCGTAGAGAAGGAAAAGGGGAAGAGATATGCGATCGTGGACCAACTCACGCGATCGCGAATAAGGAATTGGCCCCCCTCCAAATTTACTCTATGCGAACGCGAGAAAGGGGATGCGGTCGCGAAGAAGAAAACGCCTGCAACAGACCTGTGCAAAATCTGTAATATTTTTCCAACTCAAAATGCCCCGTTGAGCATCCAAAACACACCCGAGGCCCCCGGGACCTCAACCAAACCTACGGACATATCCCATAACATCAGTCAAACTTGTACCAATCCTTAAACCACCTAAAACAATATCGGAAACTCGAATCAATCAATGATTTAAGCCTAAGAACTTCAAATTCTAACAAAATACGCTTTCGATCAAAAACCTAACCAAACCTCGTCCAAATGACCTAAAATTTTACACACACATCCCAAATAATATGACGGAGCTACTGAAACTTCCAGAATTCCATTCCGACCCTCGGATCAAAATCTCACTATCGGACCGAAAACTTCAAAAATTCAAACTTCGGCATTTATAGCCTAAATCAGCTACGGACCTCCAAAACACATTCTGAACATGCTCCCAATCCTGAAATCACCTAACGGAGCTAACAGAACCATTGGATTTTCATTCCGAGGCTGTCTTCACATTGATCTGACTACGGGCAACTTTCTAACACTTAAGCTCTCATTTAGGGACTAAGTATCCCAAAACTCTCTGAAACTCAAAACCAGACATCCAGGTAATTCAAATTAGCATAAATAGACTTGGGGAAAGCAGTTAATAAGGGATCGGGGCATTAATTCTTAAGACGACCGGCCGGGTCTCAGATCCTCCTACACTTAATCATTCGTTCATCCTCAAATGAGCATAAAGACATACCTGAAGCAGTGAAAAGATGAGGGTAACTACTGCACATATCCCGCTCGGTCTCCCAGGTCGCCTCCTCGGCCGGCTGACCCCGCCACTGAACCTTTACTGAAGCAATGTTCTTTGACCTCAACTTTCTAATCTGCCTATCCAATATAGCCACTGGATCCTCAACATAGGATAGATCCTTGTCCAACTGGACTGAACTAAAATCCAACACGTGCGACTGGTCACCATGATACCTCCGGAGCATCGAAACATGAAATACCGGATGAACCCCGGCCAAGCTAGGAGGTAAGGCAAGCTCATAAGCAACCTCCCCAACTCACCTCAAAATCTCAAAAGGGACAATAAACCTTGGAATCAACTTCCCTTTCTTCCCAAGCCTCATGACGCCTTTCATAGGCGAAACCCGAAGCAGAACCCGTTCACCAACCATATACGAAACATCACGAACCTTCTTATCTGCATAGATCTTCTGTCTGGACTGGGCTATACGGAGTCTATCCTGAATCATCTTAACCTTCTCCAATGCATCTTGAACCAACTCTGTGCCCAATAGCCTGGCTTCACCCGGCTCAAACCAACCCACCGAAGATCTACACCTCCTACCATACAAAGCCTCATATGGCGCCATATGAATGTTGGACTGATAACTGTTGTTGTAAGCAAATTCTGCCAATGGCAAGAACTGATCCCAAGACCCTCCAAACTCAATCACACATGCACGGAGCATATTCTTAAGAATCTGAATAGTGCGCTCGAACTGTCCGTCCGTCTGGGGGTGAAACGCTGTGCTCAACTCCACCAGAGTACCTAACTCCTGCTGCACGACTCTCCAGAACTGTGATGTAAACTGAGTAACTCTGTCTAAAATAATAGAAACTGGAATACAATGCAGATGAACGATCTCCCGGATATAAATCTCCGCCAACCTCTCCGATGAATAAGTGATACGCACATGAATGAAATGAGCGGACTTGGTCAGCCGATCCATTATAAACCAAATGGCATCAAACTTCTTCATGGTCCGTGGGAGTCCAGATACAAAGTCCACGGTGATCCGCTCCTACTTCCACTCCGGGATCTCTATCTGCTGAAGCAACCCACCCGGCCTCTAGTGCTCATACTTCACCTGCTAGCAGTTGAGGCATCTAGATACATACCCAACTATATCTTTCTTTATTCTCCTCCACCAATAGTGTTGCCTCAAGTCCTAATACATCTTCGCGGCACCCGAATGGATGGAATACCGTGAACTATGGGCCTCTGCTAAAATCAACTCTCGAAGCTCATCAACATTGGGCACACAAATTCAACCCTGCATCCTCAATACCCCGTCATCTCCAATGGTCACATATCTGGCATTACCACGCTGAATCTTGTCCATAAGGACAAGCAAATGAGGGTCATCATACTGCCGCTCCCTGATACGATCAAATAATGAAGACCGGGAAACCACACAAGCTAGAACCCAACTGGGCTCCGAAAGATCCAATCTCACAAACTGGATGGCTAAGACCTGAACATCCATCGCCATAGGCCTCTCTAAAGCTGGTAAATATGCCAAACTCCCCAAACTCTTCGCCCGGCGACTCAAGGCATCTGCCACCACATTGGCCTTGCCCGGGTGATACAGAATAGTAATATCATAATCCTTCAGCAACTCTAACCACCTCCTCTAACGCATATTTAGATCCTTTTGCTTGAACAAGTTCTGCAAACTCCGATGGTCAGTATAGATCTCACAAGGCACACCGTACAATAATGACGCCATATCTTCAAGGCATGAACAATAGCAGTTAGCTCAAGGTCGTGGACATGGTAATTCTTCTCATGTATCTTCAGCTGTCTGGACGCGTAGTCAATCACCCTACCGTCCTGCATCAACACTGCTCCGAGGCTAACCCTCGAGGCATCACAATAGACAATATAAGACCCTGGGCTGGTAGTCAACATCAAAATTGGTACTGTAGTCAAAGTTGTCTTGAGCTTCTAAAAGCTTTCCTCACACTCCTCCGTCCACTGAAATGGGGCACCCTTCTAGGTCAATCTAGTCATAGGGGCCGCAATCGATGAAAATCCCTTCATAAAATGATGGTAGTAGCCCGCCAAACCAAGGAAACTGCGAATCTCTGTAGCTGAGGATGGCCTGAGCCAACTCTGCACGACCTCTATCTTTCTCGGATCCACCCGAATGCCCTCACTCGAAACCACGTGGCCTAAGAATGCCACAGAACTCAACCAAAACTCATATTTTGAGAACTTTGCATATAGCTTCTTTTCTCTCAGGGTCTGAAGCACAGTCCTCAGGTGCTGCTCATGATCTTCCCGACTCCGGGAATATACCAGAATATCATCAATAGAAATAATAACAAACGAGTCAAGATATGGCCTAAACATACTGTGCATCAAATGCATAAAAGTTTCTGGGGCATTGGTCAGCCCAAATGACATAACAAGGAACTCGTAATGGCCATACCGAGTCCTAAAGGTAGTCTTCGGGATATCTGGCTCCCGAATCATCAACTGATGGTAACCTGAGCACAAGTCAATCTTAGAAAACATCTGTGCGCCCTGAAGCTGGTCAAACAGATCATCAATACGAGGCAAAGGATAACGGTTCTTCACTGTAACCTTGTTCAATTGGAGATAATCAATACACATATGCATGGAACCGTCCTTTTTCTTCACAAACAAGACAGGAGCACCCCACGGTGAAACACTAGGGCGAATAAAACCCTTATCAAGCAGTTCCTGCAACTGATCCTTCAACTCCTTCAAATCCTTCAACTTTGGAGGAGCCATACGATACGGAGGGATGGAAATGGGCTGAGTGCCCGACAATAGATCAATGCCAAAATCAATGTCTCTATCTGGCGACATACCTGGAAGATCAGCTGGAAATACATCGGGATAATCCCATACTACTCGGACTGAATCAACAGAAGGGGTATCAGCACTAACATCTCTCACATAAGCTAAATACATGGCACACCCTTTCTCAACCATACGCCGAGCTTTAAGGAAAAAGATAACTCTACTGGGAGTGCAATGTAAAGTACCACTCCACTCAACGCGCAGAATACCTGGCAAAGCCAGCGTTACGGTCTTGGCGTGACAATCAAGAATAGGAAAATGGGGCGACAACCAGTCCATGCCCAAGATAATATCAAAATCAACCATACCGAGTAATAATAAATCCGCTCTGCTCTCAAAACCATGAATAGTAACCAGACACGACCGATAAATGCGGTCCAAAACAAGAGAATCCCCCACAGGAGTAGAAACATAAATGGGGAACTCAAAGAATCCTGAGGTATACCTAAATAGGTACACCTAAATATGAAGCAAAGTAATAAGATACATAAGAATAAGCAGATCCCAGATCGAATAGAACCGGTGCCTCTTTGTGACAAACCAGTATAATACCTGTAATGACGGAGTCGGAGGCAACAACCTCAGTACGAGTAGAAATAGCATAATATCTGGCCCGACCCCTCTTTCGAGGGCGACCTCTATCTCCCCGACCTCCACCCCTAGCTGGTTGGGTAGATGGGGTAGCAGCTGGAGCTGTGACCATGGCCTGAGAACTCTGAGAAGTACGCTGTGGCTGAGCAGTATATGAAGATGGACACCTACCAAGTCTGGGGCAGTCCTTAACCATATGGCGTGTATCACCACACTCGAAACAAGCTCTAGAAGGACGTAGTGGCTGTGACTAATTAGGGCAAGGTCTGCTGGACTGACCCCCGGAAGCACCCTGTGTAGAAGGCACGCTAGAAACTGGAGGTGCATAGTAAGGCTCCTGAGGTATAGGTAGAGCTGGAGCACTGCTGGCTGCTGGAAGAGCTGAATGAATGGGGCGACCCACATAACCTCTTCCATGATGACCTGCTACTGGGGTACGGGCACCAGAATAGTGGCCCGACTCTCGAGACCTCTTGGCCTCCCTCTCCCCTCGCTCCCTGGCGAGCATACTCTCGATCCTCCTAGCAATGCTCACTACCTGCTGATAAGGAATGTCCATCTCCAACTCTCGTGCCATGCTATATCTGATTGGTGGAATAAGACCCTCAATGAACCTGCGAACTCTCTCACGGACTGTAGCAACCAAGGCCGGTGCATGCCTAGCCAACCTGGTATAGCAGATAGCATGCTCCAAAACAGTCATAACACCCTGGCACAAATGCTCAAACTCTGCGCGCCATGCATCCCTGAGACTATGAGGGGCAAACTCTCTCATGAACATATTTGAGAACTGGGTCCAGGTCAGTGAGGCAGCATCAGCTGGGCTGTCTATCTCATAAGTGCGCCACCAATCATAGGCGTCTCCCCGAAGCTGGAAGGCAGTGAGGGAAACCCCGCTAGACTATATTATGCCTATAGTGCGAAGAATACGATGACACTCCTCTAGAAATCCCAAGGCATCGCCTGATGCTAATCCACTTAATACTAGGGGATCATACTTCTTGAACCTCTTAAGTCTCCGCTGCTCGTCCTCTAAAGCAGCTAACTCGTCCTCGGGCTGAACTAGCGTTGTAGGTGGTACGGGAATAATCTCAAGAGCCTGATCAACATGCACTCGCTGCTCAAGAGTGCAGACGGCGGGAGTCTGTGCTCCTCCCCCGGCCTGGGATGTGGCTGCAGCATGGGGAAGCAACCCTGCCTGAGCCAAGGTAGTATACATACTCATGAACTGGGCCAAAGTCTCCTGAAGAGCTGGAGTAGTAGTGGCAGTAGTGGGCGTGCCAGGTGCTTGGGCTCCGGCTGGATCTGTTGGTGGTGCCTCGGCGGTAGCTCGCGCAGGTGCTCTAGCTACACCGCGTGCGCGTCCTCGACCTCTACCCCGGCCCCGGACTCTAATGGCTGCAGTAGGGGGCGCGGGTGCCTGATCATCCCGAGTAGCGCGTGTCCTCACCATCTCTGAGAGAATGGAAGACAGAAGTTTAGAATTTGTGATGTCAAAATATCACACGAGAAGGAAATCAAATGGAGCGGCAATTTTCCTAATAGTTACATAGCCTCTCATAGATTAGTACAGACATCTCCGCACCGATTAACGAGACTCTAATAAACTGACCTGTATTCCGTGACTCCTATGAACCTAGAGCTCTAATACCAACTTGTCACGACCCCAGTTCGCCTTCTGTGAACATGTCATGATGGAAACTAGTCCCTATAAGTAGGTAGGCCTAACAATGCAAAAAATAACATAGCTTGCGGAATCATTAATTAAAACTGAACAACTAAAAGAAAACTGTATACAAATGCCACTCGGCATATACAACCCAATAGCACAAAAATCTACAATGTCATCCCAAAACCCGAAAACTCATGGGAACACAAGCCAACGAAAAGTAATACACGGCTCTAACTCCAGAATGTCTAAAGGAAAAAGTACGAAAGGAAAAGCTAACTGCTAAAGCTAGAATAAGATAGAGACTCTTGGTTTGCGAACGCGGAAGATGTACCTCGAAGTCTCTGCTAGATCTC
Source organism: Nicotiana glauca (assembly GCA_026770625.1). Classification (NCBI taxonomy): domain Eukaryota; kingdom Viridiplantae; phylum Streptophyta; class Magnoliopsida; order Solanales; family Solanaceae; genus Nicotiana; species Nicotiana glauca. The sequence goes on from MU664607.1 coordinate 19,986, forward strand.
TCCGCCTAGAGAGTGATATGCCTAAAATGGAGTACCTGGATCTGCACATGAAAAATATGCCCAGAAGGGGCATGAGTACACCACAGCGGTACTTAGTAAGTGCCAAGCCTAACCTCGGTTGGGTAGTGAGGAGAAAGGTCAAGGCCCTACTGAGAACAATAATAATAATAATTCTTGCAACAGTATGAAATAAATAGAAATAATGGGTACAACTATGAAGTAAGACAGGTTATACCAGACAATAATTAACATTCAGAGAATAAGGTAACACAAAGTAGAAGAGCTCAATATCAATACCAACAACGAGGATCTCCCAGGATACCGTCCTGTAGTCCCTTTCATCAACTGTCCAAGGAGCTTCCGGGATACTGTCCCGTAGTCCATCATATGAATATATCCGAAGGATCTCCCGGGTTACCGTCCCGTAGTCCAACTATCAATGTGCAGGGGGATCTAAAGGGAATCTAACCCGCAGTCCCAAAGTAAATGTATAGGGGGATCTACTGGGAATTAACCTATAGTCCCAAAGTAAATGTGCAGGGTGATTTCCCGGGAATCTAACCCGTATTCCCAAAGTAAACAAATAAGGGGGGGAGCTACCGAGAATCTAACCCGAAGTCTCAAAGTAAATGTGCAGGGGGATCTACCGGGAATCTAACCTGTAGTCCCAAAGTAAACAAACAAGGGGGGGGNAACACGAAGATATTCAGAAATGAAGCTCCAAAACACAAGGCAACAGGGTTCTAGCCTAAAATGCTTCACGTAGTGCAAACAAAGCAACTTGAGCAAATAGGTAGTTTAGAACAACTAAACATGCTTTGATAGCAAACATATTCTATAATTTGCAAATAAAATAAAGCAGATAAGAAAGAAACTCAGTCTAACTATTAAAGTAAAACCGGATTTTTCAACAACTAGCTCAAGTACGCGCTCTCCACCTCACGTACAAGGCATTCAATTACCAAATATCATATCCTAAGGGGAAGGTCCCCCACACAAGGTTAGACAAGCCACTTACCTCGAACCAGCACAAAAATCAACTAGAAACCACGCCTTTGCAACGAGTATCCGACTCCAAAATTCCCAAATCTATTCAATTCAATTTCATATTATAAATAACATCTCAACAAAATTATTCTACTATTTAATTTAAAGCTAAGACGCGAATTTAGGTAAAATGACCAGAATGCCCCTCAGGCCAACATCTCAGAATCGGATAAATTTTTATATTTTCAGAACCCTCGTACTCTCACGAGTCTAACCATATAAAAATCTCTCAAATTGGAGGTCAAACACCCACTCAAAACTCAATAACTTGGTCTTTGAAGTTTTACCCATTTTTCATTCAAAAATCCGAAATTAAGGAGGAATTCGTGATTAGATTAGTGGGTTTTAAGCATAAGTGAGTAGAGAATCGTTACCCTATCGTTGACCTCGAAAATCCCTCAAAATTTCTCCCAAATCCGAGCTCCCAAGCTTGTGTTTTGATAAAAATGGCTAACCCTCGGATTTTGAGATGTTTATAACTGCCTAGGTATTTGTTCAATGCGATCGCATGAAATTGAATGTGATCGCAAAAGGTAAATTTTAAAGGTTCAAAATTTTGTCTATGTGAACGCAGCCTAAGGCATATGATCGCAAATGAAGAAGAAACAATATTACGCGATCGCGATCGCGAACGTGGCCATGCGATCGCATAGAAGGATTTGGTAGCTGAGCCACCGGCTCAACTTGTTCAATGCGAACGTGCAAGGGGTACTGCGATCGCGGAGAAGGAAAAGGGGCAGAGATATGCGATCACGGACCAACTCACGCGATCGCGAATAAGGAATTGGCCCCCCTCCAAATTTACTTTATGCGAACTCGAGAAAGGGGATGCGATCGCGAAGAAGAAAATTCCTGCAACAGACATGGGCAAAATCTACAATATTTTTCCAACTCAAAATGGCCCGTTGAGCATCCGAAACACACACGAGGCCTCTGAGACCTCAAACAAACCTACAGACATATCCCGTAACATCATTCAAACTTGTACCAATCCTTAAACCACCTAAAACAACGTCGGAAACTCGAATCAATCAATGATTTAAGCCTAAGAATTTCAAATTCTAACAAAACACGCTTTCGATCAAAAACCTAACCAAACCTCGTCCAAATGACTTGAAATTTTACACACACATCCCAAATGACATGACGGAGCTACTGCAACTTTCAAAATTCCATTCCGACCCTCGGATCAAAATCTCACTATCGGACCGGAAACTTAAAAAATTCAAACTTCGGCATTTCAAGCCTAAATAAGCTACGAACCTCCAAAACACATTCCGAACACGCTCCCAACCCCAAAATCACCTAACGGCGCTAACGGAACCATTGGATTTCCATTCCGATGCAGTCTTTACACTATTCTGGCTACGGGCAACTTTCCAAAACTTAAGCTATCATTTAGGAACTAAGTGTCCCAAAACTCTCCGAAACTCAAAACCGGACATCCCGACAATTCAAATTAGCATAGATAAACTTAGGGAAAGTAGTTAATAGGGGATCAGGGTATTAATTCTTAAGACGACCGTTGGGTCATCATAAAACCCTAGGTTTTCCTCTGAACCAATGATTTTCACAATTTTATACATGTTAATCTACCCATAATCTAAGTACTTAACTCACATATGGTAGGAATTACTTACCTCCAAAAGCTAGATGAAAATCCTTCTCAAGAATCTCCAAAAATCACCCAACAATGGAGTGAAATGAGTCAAAAATGCCTAAGTCCTGTATTAAATGAACCTCACTGCCTCCAACTTTTTCGCACCTACGGTCAGTGGGCCGCATCTGTGACCTCGCTTTTGCGGACAATTGTCCGCTTCTGCAAAAATAGGCTGGGTTGGCCGGCGTTGCACCTGCAGTCAGAGGGTGGCATCTGCGGAAGGAGGGCCGCAATTGCGAAGCCTGGCCTGCCCCTCCTGGACCGTTTCTGCCCTTATTGGCTCGCACCTATGGCTGACCAACTGCAGATGCAGTTATGACAGATCTGGTGCACTCAACTGTGGTTCCAAATTCTCAACTTGGTTCGAGTCTCGTCCGATTGGCACTCGGGGCACCAGGGGCCCCGCCCGAACATATCAATAAATTTGGAATCATAAAACGAACTCGCTCAAACTTTCGGAATGCCCGAAACATCATTAAAACTAAGAATCACACCCTAAAACCAATTGAATCAAACTTAAGAACTTCAGGTTCTTCAATTTACTTTTAATGCGCCAAAACAAACTTATAGTGCTCGAAACGACACCAAATTTTGCATGTAAGTCTTAAATGACATTACAGAACTATTCCTGGTCCCGAAATTCTGTTTAGACCTCGATATCACAAAAACCTGCTCCACACCAAATTTAAAGAACTTCTAAAAACCTTCAAGAACCAATTTTCACTATTAGGCGCCAAAACGCTCCCGGGTCATGCAAAACTCAATCCAAGCATACGCCCAAGTCCAAAATCATCATACGAACCTGTTGGAACCTTCAAATCCTATTTCTGAGGTCGTTTATTTAAAATGTTGACCGAAGTCAAACTTGGCGATTTAAGCCAACCTTAAGGAACCAAGTGTTTCGATTTCAATCAAAACTCTTCCAAATCCTGAACCAACCATTCTCGCAAGTCATAAATCAGTAAAATCAAGGAAAAGAAGTCTTGTTTAGGAGAAAGAGGTTCTAGAAAGCAAAATGACTAGTCAGGTCGTTAAATTCTCCACTTCTTAAATAAATGTTCATCCTCGAACGAGTTTACATTCATACCTGAAGTGCTGAATAAGTGTGGATATCTGCTCCGCATGTCCTTTTAGGACTCCCAGGTTGCCTCCTCGACGGGTCGACCCCTCCACTGAACCTTTATCGCGAAAATCCTCTTGGATCTCAACTGGCGATCTGTCTAGCAATAATAATAGCTTGCTGTTCCTCATAACCCAAGCTCCCATCTAGCTGAATAGCACTGAAGTCTAACATATGAGACAAGTTGGCGTTATATCTCCGGAGCATAGACACGTGAAAAACTGGATGAACCCCTCATAGGTTGGGAGGTAAAGAAAGTTCATAAGCAACCTCCCCAACTCGCCTCAACACCTCAAATGGGACTATAAACCTTGGGCTCAACTTGCCCTTCTTTCTGAATCTCATAATACCCTTCATTGGTGAGACTTTAAAGAGAACCTTCTCATTGACCATAAATTATACATCACGTACCTTCTGATCCGCGCAGCTCTTCTGCCTGGACTGTGCTGTGCAAAGTTGCTCCTGGATCAACTTTACCTTTTCCAAGGAATCCTTTACCAAATCAGTACCATATAACTTAGCCTCGCGGGGCTCAAACCACCCGATGGGAGAACGCTAATGCCAACCATATAAAGCCTCAAATAGAGCCATCTCGATGCTGGACTGATAACTGTTGTTGTAAGCAAACTGGGCCAAAGGCAAGAACTGGCCCCACTGTCCCCCAAAGTCAATCACACATTATCTTAGCATGTCCTCCAATATCTGAACTGTCCGCTCTGACTGCCCGTCGGTCTATGGATGGAATGATGTGCTGAGCACTACATGGGTCCCTAGCTCACTCTATACGACTCTCCAGAAATGTGAAGTGAACTGAGGTCCTCTATCTGATATGATGGAAACAGATACACCCTGCAGCCAAACTATCTCCCAAATAAACATCTGGGCCAACTTCTCTGAAGTATATGTAGTCACAATCAGAATGAAGTGTGCCGACTTGGTCAACCTGTCGACAATGACCCAAACTACTTCAAACTTCCGCAAGGTCCATGGCGACCCTACTATGACGCTGCCATTTCCACTCAAGTATAGTCATCTTCTGAAGTAGGCCACCTGGCCTCTGGTGCTCGTACTTAACCTTCTGGCAATTCAAGAACCTAGACACATACTTAACTATGTCTTTCTTCATCTGCTGCCACCAGTAATGCTATCTCCGGTCATGATACATCTTTATAGCACCTAGATGAATTGAACACCGAGAACTATGTGCCTCCTCTAGATTCCTCTCCCTCAAGCCATCAACATTAGTAACACATAGGCGACCTTGGAGTCGTAGAACACCATCCTCGCCAATAGAAACCTCCTTGGCACCACCATGTAGTATTGTCTCTCTGAGAACTGCCAAATGCGGATCATCAAACTGTCGAGCCTTGATCTGTCCCAATAATGAAGACTGGGCAAAAACACATGCAAGAACTCGGTTGGGCTCTGAAATATCCAACCTCACAAGTCTATTAACCAAGGACTGAATGTCCAAAGCTAGTGGCCTCTTTTCTGCTAAAATAAATGTCAAGCTACCCATACTCTCTGCATTCCTACTTACGGTATCCCCCACCACATTTTCCTTTCCTAGATGATAAAGGATGGTGATGTAATAATCCTTCAGTAGCTCAAGCCACCTACGCTGCCTCAAATTGAGATGTCTCTACTTGAACAAATGCTATAGGATGCGATGATCAGTATAAACCTCACATGACACCCCATACAGATAATATCTCCATATCTTAAGAGCATGAACAATCACATCTAACTCTAGGTCGTGCAAAAGGTAATTCTTCTCATGAATCTTCAGCTGACGTGAAGTATATGCAATAACTCACCCCTCCTACATCAATACACAACCCAAGCCAGCACGTGAAGCGTCACAATACACCGTATGCATCCCCAAACCGGAAGGTAACACTAGAACCGGTGTTGTAATCAAAGCTGTCTTTAGCTTCTGAAAGCTCGCCTCACAATCGTCGGACCAACGGAATGGAGCACCCTTCTGGGTCAACCTAGTCAAAGGTGCTACAATAGATAAAAAGCCCTACACAAACTGGCGATAATAACCTACTAACCCAGGAAACTCCTGATCTCAGTAACCAAAGTGCGACGTGGACAACTTTGAACTGCCTCAATCTTCTTAGGATCCACCTTAATACCCTCTCCTAATACGACATGCCCCAAGAATGCCACAAAATCTAGAAAAAACTCACACTTGGGGAACTTAGCATATAACTTCTGTTCTCGCAGTGTCTAAAGCGCTACTCTCAAATGCTATTTGTGCTCCACCCAGGCTACGTGAGTAAATCAAGATGTCATCAATGAAGACAATAACAAAGGAATAAATATAAGGCATGAATACCCCATTCATCAAATATATAAATGCCGTTGGGGCATTAGTCAAGCCGAAGGACATTACTAGGAACTCATAATGGACATATCTAGTACGTAAAGTAGTCTTCGGAACATTTGAGTCCCGAATCTTTAACTGATGGTACTCCAATCTCAAGTCGATCTTAGAAACCACTCTAGCACCCTGCAACCGATCGAACAAATCATCGATACACGACAACAGGTACCTGTTCTTGATGGTAACTTTGTTCAACTGGTGGTAATCAATGCACATCCGCATAGTCCTATCTTTCTTCTTCACAAATAATACTGGTGCACCCCAAGGTGATATACTTGGTCTGACAAACTCCTTTGCTAATAACTCTTAAAGCTGCTCCTTCAGCTCTTTCAGAGTCATATGATACGGTGGGATTGATATAGGCTGGGTACCTGGAGCCAAATTAATACAGAAATCAATATCATGATCTGGCGGCATGCCCGAAAGGTCAAAAGGAAACACATCGGCAAACTCTCGGACTACTGGCACTGAATCAATCATTGGAGACTTTGTGGTGGTGTCCCGAACATAAGCTAGATAAGCCAAACAACCCTTCTCAACCATATGTCGAGCCTTCAGAAAAGAGATAACCCGACTAGATGTATTAACGAAGGAACCCTTCCAATCCAATCTCAGAAACTCTGGCATTGCTAAAGTGACAGTCTTAGCATGGAAATCAAGGATGACTGATATGAGGATAACCAATCCATGCCAAGGATGACCTCAAAGTCGACCATATCAAGTAACAGAAGGTCCACTCTAGTCTCGTAACCACAAAATATGGCCACACACGACCGGTAGATCTGATTCACAACTACAGAATCGCCCACAGGAGTGGCCACATAAATAGGAGTAACTAGGGACTCACGCGGAATATCCAAAAATAAGCATACAGAGATGACACATATGAATAGGTAGACCCTGGATCAAATAACACCGAAGCATTCCTACCGCAGACAGAAATAATACCTGTGATCACGGCATCTAAGGCCACTACATCTGGTCTGGCCGAAAAAGCATAGAATCTAGCTGGAGCGCCGGCTATCTGTCCTCCACCTGACTGAAGAATAGCTGGCTAACCTCCCCCTGCCTGGCCTCTACCTTTAAGATGGCCCCTACCAGCCTGTCCCCCACCTCTGGGTGGTCGGGCGGCTGGTGCTGAAAATATAGGCTGATGACCCTAATGTACTATCCTGCCTCGAAGTCTTGCTAAGGTCCTCTTCATGTGACCTAGATCTCCACACTCGTAACAACCTCTCGGTACCATAGAATGTTGTCCCGAAGTCTAACCCTAATAGCCTGAATACCAACTAGATGAACCCTAAATGGCTTGTAGGCGGTATGGACTCTCTATCACGGCATTAAAATAGTCACTGTAAGAACCCTAATGAACTGGTAGGCAATAAGAACTCTCTGGTATAACACTAAAATAGGGTCGCACCGGAGCACCCCGAGAAGGTGGTGGCGGTGATAGATAAGTGGTCCTACTTGGTTGATCCCTCCCAAATTGACCTCTACCCGTAGCCGAGGCACCTCTAAACTCTCCACATAATTGGGTACTCTTGTCCTACTACATCTGCTCTCTACCCCTCTGGCGATAACCCTCAATCCTTCGCGCAATCTACTAATCAATACGCATCTCAACATCTCGAGCCATACTAGCTCGAATGCTGGGATGCAGCCCTGCAACAAATCTCTACACTTTCTCTGCATCTTTAGGAAGTATTATAAGTGCATGGCAAGATAACTCAAACAATCCCTCATAATCGGTCATAGACATCTGACCCTGCTCGAGCTGCTCAAACTGGCACCACAACTCTTCCCTCTGAGAGGGTGGAATATACCTGTCCAATAGAAGCTGTGTAAACTGATCGCAAGTCAGGGGAAGAGAATCTACTGGTCTGCCGAGAAGATAAGACTGCCACCACCTGCAGGCCTTACCCTCATACTAGAAAGGAGCGAAATCCAACCCATACGACTCTAATATCCTCATGTTATGCAGTCTGTCCCTGAACCTACCAATGAAGTCCTGGGGGTCCTCATGTTTCTCACCTCCGAAGACAGGAGGGTGTAGCCTAGTCCATCTGTCCAAGAGCTTCTACGGCTCGCCGACAGCAGCTGGTCTAGACTTAGGTACAGCCGCTGCAACTAGCTGGGCCTCATCCGCGGATAGTGTACCCGATGTCTAATACATTACAGCTGCATGCCCAGGAGCCTGAGCGGTAGGGGTATGTGCTCCCCCTCTCACTTGGGATGTGGTTGGGTCTGCTAGAAATAAACCACCATGAGTCATAGAATCCATGAACCGCAACATACAGCCCATGACCTCTTGAAAGCCCGGTGCCGTCATGAAATCTACCAGGGCTGGCTCTGGAACAGGCACCTCACCCTGCTCCTCCATGATGAGATCCTCAACTAGATCCGCTGGTGGGGCTACTAGAGCATCTCTGGGATGCCCTCCTCCCCTACCTTAGGTCGATGCCCTTTCCCGGCCTCTACCTTAGCCACTAGCAATGGGGGGAGGGGGAAGCAGCTCCTCCTGGGTCTGGAACGTCCTCCGTACGCGTACTCACCATCTGTGAGAGAACATAAGAAGGAAATTTAGTAAACCATCAATTACATGATAGGATATGAATAAATAGTAGTTTCCTAACATCCTATAGCCTCTCGAAGATAAGTACAAATGTCTGTCTACCCATCCGCAAGACTCTACTAGGCCTGGCCATAACTTGTGAGATCTACATGAACCCAGTGCTCTGATATCATGTTATCACGACCCAATTCCATCATAGTCCAAAATGGCACCCAATATCGTTGTTAGGCAAGCCAACACTAATTGACTAGTGATTTCCCGTTCTAGAAAAATTTGTAAACAATGACCTTTTACTTATTTAATTTTTTTAGGAGTTTACACCTTTAACATAAATAAATGGAAGCAATCAGCACGAATCGTGATCATGTGAACAAACCAAAACCATAAGTTTACTATTGTGTGTGCCAAGACCTGGTGTCACATGTATGTGGTCAATCTAGTAGAATATACAAAATAAAAACTAGCCTGCTGTCTGGAAGGAAATAGACAAAAAATAAAGCATAAGAGAGACTCCTGTTGCTGCAGGATGGCTCAAAAGGGAAGCTCACCGGGAAGTCTCAAGCTAGCGAATCAATCTATGCGCCGGACTGGTGGCCAGATGCACCTGTCTCAAATCCTATACAATCAAGTACAGAAGTGTAGCTTGAATACATAAAAATATTTACCCAGTAAGTATCTCGTCTAAACTCGAAGAAGTAGTGATGGTGGGTTGACTCCGACACTTACTAGGGCCAACAATATAATAATATGAAGTTCCAAATTTAAATCATAATTTATGTAGATAACAATAAGCTCAGAATAAGAATAATAACTAGAAAAAAAATCCTTCCATCATATTTAAGGAGTTAAGGCACATTCTTCATTTAAAACAAGTGACCTTTCAAGCAGAAAATTATACAAACTATAAAGAGCTCTAGTTCTATTATCACACACAAATACCACCAAGGATGTTCGGCCCGAACCAATATAAATGTAAATTGTGCACTGCCGAGGGTCGAATGGCGCAAATCATAGATGCAACTATTCACCCCACTCGCGAATCATACATGCGATGATCAAATATATATTTAAGAAATTCCCTGCTCGCAGATCATGCGTGAGACGTGGTCAAGTATAATTTTATCATTTAAATCTTAACTCTTTCTTGATTCTTTTGAAAATGAAGACAATTAAACTAGAAGCCTTTAAATCCTTAGAAATCCTCAACTTAATTCCTTTTATTACAATTAGCATGTATAATCAAATAATGGTGTCCATAAAGTATGATGTAAATCTAAAACTACCCGGACATAACAAAAATAATAGCTACGTACGGACTCTCGTCACTTCGAGCGTACGTAACCCTCAGAAATAATCATATATTAATTCACCTATGGAGAAATTTCCCTCTTACAAGGTTAGAAAAGAGACTTACCTCGCCTCAAAGCCTACTTCCAAACTCAAGAATGCGCTCAAACCATCAAATCGGAGCTGAACAATCCAAACCTATTCAAATAGTGTAAAAAACCAATCATTATAAGTTCAAAGTTCATATTCTAACTATTAAAGTGATTACCCCAAAGGCAAGATTCCCAAAATTCACTCCGAGCTCACATGCCCGGATTCTGGAAATTTTCAAAGGAAGTTGTTAACCATGACCTAAGGAACATAATATATGATTTTTACTAAGTTTCATAATCGTTTTCGTGGTAGAATTTCATTTTTATCAAAACCATAGGTTTTCCTCTAAACCCAACATTTTCACAATTTTATACATGTTAATCTACCCATAATCTAAGTACTTAACTCTCACATGGTAGGAATTACTTACCTCCAAAAGCTAGATGAAAATCCCTCTCAAGAAGCTCCAAAAATCGCCCAACAATAGAGTGAAATGAGTCAAAAATGCCTAAGTCTCGTATTTAATGAACATCACTGCCTCCAGCTTTTATGCACCTGCGGTCAGTGGGCCGCATCTGTGCCCTCGCTTCTGCGAACAATTGTTTACTTATGCAAAAATGGGCTGGGTTGGTTGGCGTTCCACCTGCGGTTAGAGGGTCGCATCTGCGGTCTCTCTTCTGCGAAAGGAGGGCCGCACCTGCGAAGCCTGGCCTGCCCCTCCTGGACCACTCTGCGCATCTTGGCTCGCACCTGCGGCTGGCCAACCGCAGGTGGAGTTATGACAGATCTGATGCACTCAGCTGTGATTCCAAATTCTCAACTTGGTTCGGGCCTCATCCGATTGGCACTAGGGGCGCGCGGGGCCCCGCTCGAACATACCAATAAGTTTGGAATCATAAAATGGACTCGCTCGAAATTTTAGAACGCCCGAAACAACATTAAAACTAAGAATCACACCCTAAAACCAATTGAATCAAACTTAAGAACTTCAGGTTCTTCAATTTACTTCTAATGCATTGAAATATACTTATACTACTCGGAATGACACCAAATTTTACGTGCAAGTCTTAAATGACATTACAGAACTACTCCCAATCTTGAAATTTCATTTGGACCTCGATATCACAAAAATCCGCTCCAAACCAAATTTAAGAACTTCTAAAAACCTTCAAGAACCAACTTCCACTATTAGGTACCAAAACGCTCCCGGTTCATCCAAAACCTGATACGTGCATACACCCAAGTCTAAAAGCATCACACGAACCAGTTGGAACCTTCAAATCCCGACTCTGAGGTTCTTCACTCAAAATGTTGACCGAAGTCAAACTTAGTCTTTTAAACCAACCTTGAGGAACCCAGTGTTCTGATTTCAATCCAAACTCTTGTGAATCCCGAACCAACCATCTCCGTAAGTGAAAAATTAGTAAAAACAAGTACGGGAAGTCTTATTTAGGGGAACGGGGTTCTAGAAAGCAAAACGACCAGTCGGGTCCTTACATTGAATTTGTATAAAAAGTGTATATGTATTATACAAGTGTAGATATACCTTTCATATAAATGTGCATACATAATATATACACATTATATACAATATTGTAAACACTCAATGTAGCCACTGTAATCTTTCACGCCTAGTTTTGTATAATATGTGTAGAATAAATATATATATACACTATTATATACTTTATATACAAAATTATATCAATAATGAATTTGTATAAAAAGCGTATATATTATATAAGTGTAGATACACCTTTCATATAAATGTGCATACATAATATATACATATTATGTACAATATTCTCAACACTTAATGTAGCCACTGTAGTATGTCACGCCCAGTTTTGTATAATATGTGTATAATAAATGTATCGTTAGTGTAAAATGTATATGCACTGATTATATACCATACTATACCATCATTATACACTAATTACACAATAAATAAAGGAGCACTGACGGTAATAGAGGAGAGTGAACTTGGCTGGAAAAAAAGCTTTTCTCCGATCGTGGCTATTTTATTTTCTCTATTTTTCATCTTCTTGCAAAATTTGTCCAAAAAACTATCATGCAATATTATATTTGAAAGTGGACAGAAAGCGAAGAAAGCGGCAACCACCGCTAGGCTTTTGCCGGAAATTACTCAAAAAAGATAGTTATTTTTGCATCTAAGTAAAGGAGGAGGAGATCTCAAAGAATAAAGGAGAAGTTTTAAAAAATATATGTTGGTGTTGCTATAGGAGAAGAAAAGAAAAAAGAAAAAAAAAAGGGTGTGAAGAAGGGAAAAGATAAGAAGAGAGGGAAAGATGGAAGTCACTGGCATATTGAAGAAGGGAAAAGATGAGGAGAGATTGAAGGGGGGAGGGGAGGGGGGAGTAAGCAACAAAAAAAGGGAGAAGTGCGCTGGGAATAGTGACTATAATTTGTCAATAAATTAGGCCTAAAGGCTATTTCGGATCCATGAGAAAAAATATGTGCTAATAAAATTTTCAGGAGCTATAGAAGGTCATTTTCTCAAATTTCAATTAGAGGTATTGTCACACCTCTTTTTTAGGGCTTACACCCCGTAAAGGGTATAAAAAAAGAGTTTTTCCAATTAAAGGACGGTCGGAACGAGATTAGTTATTTATATTTTCAGAGTCGCCACTTGAGAATATAATGGTGTCTCAAGTCACCGAATTATCCCGAACCGAGGAAAGTTTGAC
>MU664609.1:0-22208 GCA_026770625.1 Nicotiana glauca
GTTAATTGACAGGATCCTCAATTAGCTGTGCCTATTTAATGTGCATAACTTGGAAAAGAGTGCATATTTAGGTTACTGTTGAATAACATCACTGCTAAATTATAAGAGGAATCTATAATTGTGGGTTTAAAGGCGGGATTAGGGATAACGAAGCCTTGGGTGTAATCTAAAGTGAATTGTGCTAATTAAAGCTAGCTAGTGTATCTCGGGAGAGTGCAATAGTATATTACTGTGATTAATCGGGAGAGATTTACGGTAAGAAGAGTGTTCATGATTGATAGAGATGTGTTGGTAAAATTGTATGAGCATAAACAGAAGGGATTCCATCAATAGGGGAAATCATTGCCTTAGCTTCGGCTCATCATTGTTTATAACCTTAGTGTTTTAATTTACAGCTGTTTAATTTACTTGCAATCTTAGTTACTAAAGAACCCATCAAATGTGATTCAAATATTTGGGAAGCTGGTTCTGAAGAGTTAGTGGGTCTGAAAATAGTAACTAATAGGTTAACTCTCTGTGGATTCGACCTTGGGCGTAATACTCGGGTTATATTTGCAACGTCCGCATTGTCCCTTTTTATAAGGCATAGTTGGGCGTGATCATATATTCTTTAAATAATTACGAAACCGCCTATTCCCACACTTTAGCATGTTCTATTTGACTTTTACATTTCCCTTTGTTTGCAATCGTTATGCGAAAGTTGTCTTGTATGTTTATTTGTACTTGCATTTAAAGTCACAATTATAGCATGGCCGGGAACCACACTAGTGGATCTTGGGGGGTGCCTAACAAATTCCCCCTGAGATAATTTCAAGCCCTTACCCATTCTCTGATTCTTCTTCTCTTTTAATTTCTTAGTGTCTTAATGCACTTAATCATTAGGTGGCGACTCTTCTAAATTGCAAACCAAATTCCCAAAAGGAAAAGAGTTGTCCGCCCAAATGTCATAAACCCAATTTCGCCTTAGAAAAAGGGGGCATCAACAATAACATGAGATGTTTTGCTTGGTCCTACTTAGATATGACAGGGATCCCACCGGAGAGCACTACGCATAGACTGAGCTTGGGCCTTAAGTTCCGCCTGGTGAAACAAAAGAGGAGACCCCAGTTTGAGGTATAACACGCATTCATTAAGGACGAGGTAACAAAACTTCTCAATATAGGATCCCTTCGGGAGGTAAAATATCCTGAATGGTTATCAAACGCAGTTGTAGTTCCCAAAAATGGAAACAAACTTAGAATATGCATAGACTATAAGGATTTAAACAAGGCATGCCTTAAACATTCCATTCTTTGACGAATATCAATCATATGATCGATGTCACAGCCGGACACGAGATCCTTAGTTTTATTAATGCCTACTTCGGGTACAATCAAATATAAATGAACTCGGAGGGGGATGCGGAGGAGCTATTATCGTCCAGCTCCCTAACCTAAAGCGGCACCGGGTTTGGACCGCAGGGAACCATAGCATGGAGGGACGTCTAATCCTTTTTCCGCCGCAAGGCTGGCTAATCGTACGCAGCAGGCTCGAATACCCCTGGTTCTGGAAGGCATATGAGTCCGAACGCTATGTTGAATGTGCGACCGAGACTACACTACGTAGGTACCGCCACCTGGATTCGAACCCTAATACTATTATTAAATAATAATAATAAGGAATATACCAACACAAGATCTTCTAAATCTTGAGATGGAAATTCCTATACATTCTCTTCTATTTGATTACTTGTTCTATTCTAAATCACTAAGAAAAAATAAGAAAAAAGAAAAAAAGACCTCCTGATTCTATTTATAGAAAAAAATAGAAATCTTTAAAGAATTTCTAATTAAAGAAGAAATAAGATAAGTAATTAATTTAGAATTCCCCGTCTTTAGAGAAAATCCTGGATGAAACGTTCATCACTAAGTACGACATCTATTGTTATAATGTAATGTCGTTTGGACTCAAAAATACTGGTGCTACTTATCAACGCCTAGTAAGTTGAATGTTCGAAGAACAAATAGGTAATCAATGGAGGTTTATATTGATGATATGCTAGTTAATTCTCTACGAGCAGAGGACTATTTGGAACATTTGCAGGGAACCTTCGACATACTAAGAAAGTATAACATGAAGCTTAACCCAGAGAAATGTTCATTCGGGGTCGTCTCGGGCAAGTTCTTCGGCTTTATGGTATCAAATGGGGGGATAGAATTCATCCCTGATAAAATCAAGGAAATCGAAGTCATCACAGTTGTTGACAATGTCAAGGACGTACAAAGGTTAACAGGACGCATAGCCGCCCTGGGTCGATTTATTTTGAGGTCCTCAGATAGGAGCCGCCGGTTCTTCTCACTGCTTAAGGAAAAAGAATTTCGTGGAACCCAAAATGTCAACATGCCTTGGAGGAACTCAAACAATACCTTTTCGAGTATGCCATTGCTTCATACCCCAAATGCGGATGAGGAGACACCGACTACGTTCTACGAGAAATTCATGAGGGCATTTGCGAAAACCATTCCGATGCCGAGTCATTAGTTCACAAAGTCATCAGAGCAGGATACTATTAGGCCGATATGGAAAAATACACTACAAAATTTGTTCAAAAACATGAAAAATGTCAAAGGTATGCGCCAATGATCTATCAGTCCTGAGAGCAACTCCACTCAGTTCTATCCCGATGTCCATTCATGAAATGGGGGATGGATATTGTTGGCCTTCTACCATCAGCCCCAGGTAAAGCTAAATTCATTTTATTTATGACTGACTATTTTTCTAAGTGGGTTGAAGCACAAACCCTTCTTTTCATCTCGTATGTCTTCAGATTAGCAATCAACTCATCCATGGTCAGAGTTTGTAGATCTTTAGCTTCAATGATGGCATTTACCTTACTTCCCCATAAACCCGGTAGAACACTAAGGATTTTCCTTACAAGCTTGTTTCTGGTAATGACATCTTCAACTGAATGAAGCTCATTTATGATGGAGGAGAATCTGGTGTGCATATCTTGTATAGACTCATCATACTTCATCCTAAAGAGCTCATACTCTGTGGTGAGCATGTCGATCTTGGAATATTTAACCTAAGTAGTACCTTCATGTGTGGTTTGCAATGCTTCCCATATTTATTTGGCAGTATCACAAGCTGGGACTCTATTGTACTCATCAGGTTCTATGCCACATACCAAGATTTTCTTGACACGATAGTTCTTTTCTATAACTTTTTTGTCAATGTCACTGTTCTCTTTTCTATCTTTCGGCACTATTGGTCACGTTTCTTCAAGATTCTTCATAGGAACATGTGGACTATCACAGATGATGTACCACAGTTCCGAATCTCCGGCCATTATAAAATTGTGCATGCGAGTCTTCCACCAGTCGTAGTATTGACCATTGAATCTAGGAGGTCTGTAGGTTGATTATCCTTCCTCAAAGTTTGGTGGAGCATCCATTGAGATCCTTTCTAGGTGTTAGCCTTTTAGAAAGAACCTGCTATGATACAAATTGTTAATTTGTATGAGTCCACCAAACAGTAGAGTACCTGGTCCTCTATGAGGTTAAGCTGAGAGTGCTCATAAAAACTGCAAGTAAATGAGGCAAGGGATTTTTACGTGTAAAAATCCCACACAAGGGGATCAAGAAACCATAACCTACACTTGTAGGCTTTTAACTTCACTAACTTGCAATCTCACTATTACAAGCCACTTTGTAATAACCCTATTACAAAGACTTCAACTAACTTGTGATGCTCTCACCACAAGCCACTTTATAACTCTCCTAGTTACAAAGGCTTTAAACTTATGACTAATCCTAGTCACAACATAAACTCGAAAGTTTTCAGATTTTTTATTTTCTAAGACAAAGCTTCTAAGAAAGCAAAATAGGAAATACAATGAAGAACAAATAACAAGATTACAACTCAACTATGGATATGCATAAATTCATTACGAAACTGATCCTTAGTGGAGTCGTCTTCTTGTTCTTGATACACCAGTGACTTCAATGCCAGATGAACACTGTTATGCTTGAGAGAATATCACTGAATGCTCAAGTTCAAATGTTGTGCCTTGCACTAGGTTGTTATATCACAAAAGACATCACAATGGATAGTGATGTCAATTCTTGGTACACGCTTCTTCCTAATGACAAGTGACTGTTGCACTGTCTGCTTCACAGTCACTTCTGTGCAATTGCGTTCCAGCTGTGTAGTTGACTTGTACTTTTGTCAGAGAACACTAAGGGACCAGGTCCCAATTGTGTTATTCTTTTGTAATAGTTGCGAGATAGTCACTTTCTGCTATTATGTTCCAGCTGTACAAATGACTTGTACTTCTGTCAGAGAACACTAATAGAGCAGGTCCATGGTGTGCTCCTCTTTATAATGGTTGCGGACAGTCACTGACTTGTATTTCTATCGGAGAACCCTAAGGGACCAGATCACCAGGTCCCTGTTGTGTTCCTCTTTGTGATTGTTCATTCATTTGCTAGAGATCAGAATGGACATTATTTACTTGAAATGTATACCACGTGGGTCAAGTTCTCTATCTGGTACTTTACACTAAGTTTGTTCGATAATCAAAACATAAGAAGCATAAGGCAAAGACATTGAAGACCCATCATAGGCCTTCAAATATTTTCATAAAAATCGGTTTAAAAGGCTACCCTCAGCAAATTTATAAAGGGTTTCAATCACATCAACCCTCGAAAACCCTAAGGGATACCGAATTGTTCGAACTATCGAACGAACTTATTTCACGCTAAGGCATAACGAAACAAAGGGTTTCGATAACACTAAACCTCAAAACCCCTAATGGGTACACATTTATCTCGTGCAAAGGCATAACAAATTTTTACATGACTAACTTTCTAAGCCGAAAAAGTTATAAAGCCATTATCAGCCTAATTCAAGAGCTTAAGGGCCATTTATTTTTGAGTCCGTGAAGCCAACATCACTCAACCAAAACCTAAGGGTCATCTTATTTGAGTTCGAACGAGTACTCACTCGATTATAAAGACTACATTAGTTCGACTTCAACCAAATTGCCTAAGCATTATATTCATTAACAAGGCATGAATGAAATAGATTTTTCAAGGCAGAAATTGAAATAAAGATAAATCAAAAGGAAAAGAGATATTTTATATATATGAAAATATTTACATGGATCGATCAGGGTCCTATACAAAAAATTCAAAAAGAAAATTCCTAAGTGCCTAATTTTCTCGGGAGTTACACCTTCGCCATCAGAATCCCCTCTACACTCAGATCTACTCATGCTCCTGGAATCATCATCATTGAATGAGAGCAATGTTTTGGCTTTGCCCTCGAGCTCTTTCGTGTTCTCAATATCGACAACAAGGTTAAAGCCATGAGTATGAATCTCCTTGAGAGTCTCTCTTCAAGACTGGTACTTGTCATGCTAGGCAGCCCAGTATGGTCGAGTCTAAGCGGTGTCAGCGACTTCCTTTCCTCGAGCTTGAGCAACTTCAACATAAGCTTGGTAGACAGCCACGATCGCCTCCGCGTCAGCCTTTACTTTTTCTACCTCAGATGTGACATTTGCAAGTTTGGCAGCCAACCGAGCCTCGAGCTCCTAAATTTTACTAGCTCGGGTCGATCTTTCCTCCTTCATGCTTTAGAGATGACATTTGGCCGATGACAGTTGAGCTCGAACAATATCTTTCTCCGAGGCAAGGCGGTCCACGTTTTGTTTCCACCCCAAAGTCTCTGCCCTCATCATGTTGGCCTTCTCACGGAGCTGTTCGATCTTTTCGGCCTTCTGTTGAACTTGAAGGATCGAAGTATTAGTCGTAGTTCTCAAATTGATATATCAAGATTCTAAAAACTTCCATTACCTGCTCAATTAGGTCGGCCTGCTCTTATGAGTTGTGGCCAATTCGGCTCTGAGGTCCTTGATCTCCTCTTCTTTTTGCTCGTTGAGAAGTTTGAGAGCATTTTTCTCCTCTGTGAGCCATTAAAAATCGGACTCGCATCGACTAATCTCTTCCCGAGATTTAGAAATGCTTCCCGATGAAGTGTCAAGCCTATGTAAAAAGAAACAAAATTAGGCAAGAAGAAATAACTACAAGCGTAATATCGATGAAGGGGGCTGAGGCTTACCCAACTCAGAATTCGTTGAGCCTCATCAAAGAGACTCGATGCATCACTCAGGCCGGTAGAATCTTCGAATCTTGTAAAGCAACCACGGAAAAGGTCTTCCTCTTCGTGGGCTCATTCTACATCAGGGGTCCCCATGGCCTGGGCATCCTGAATTTGCCCTCAGAAAATGTAGGGAGGATCGGCGAATCGCCAATTTTTACTAACCTAAGCGAGTCACTTGGGGCATTCTCTGTATTTTGATGGGCCTTGGAGCCAGCCCCTTCAGGTACACCCGTTGATTGCTCATTTCGGCAAGAGGCATCTTCAGCCTCCGACGACTCAGGGACTTTGCTCGGACCCTCTTCTGAGATATCCTTGGTACGAGGCTGAATCTCTTTAACCCTCACCGGCTCAGAGGCCTTTGGGGCCTCGATACTCCTCTTCGTTCGGGCCACAACCTTGAAGCCAGCATATCCATTTTCCTCATCTTCGTCTCCTAGTCGCTGAACTACATCCACAGACAGGACATCAGTGTCTTTCTTCGACTTACGAGCCTTACTCTTCTTGTGATTTGGAGTCTAGGAGGTTGAGACCCTTTTTCTCTTCTTATCCTTCACTGTCTTCGGGGCCGGGGGTGAAACCTCCTCCTCTACAGACGGGGGCCTCATGACAACATCTATTCCAAGGCCTATACGAAAGGGAGTTAAGTAAGTATGAAAAGAAACATTTTAGCGAGAATCATCGAGTATGGGAAAAAGGGCTTACCATGATTTTTGGTCTCCCATCGACCCTTTGCCAAATCGCTCCATGGGCGCTCAGTGTACGAGGAGGTTGAAGACAATTTTTGAACTCAGCTCTCGAGGTCAAGAATTGCATCGGGCATCCAAGAGACCACTACATCATAGAATGGAATGTCGATAAGAAGAAGCAAAGGAAACAAAACAATAAATGGAAACTAAAAGCAGGATTGTACTTACGGTTCATATTCCACTCTTGGGGAAATGGAATTTTCTCTGTCGGGATTAGGTTGGGAGTCTTTACTTGAACGAACCTTCCCATCCAACCTCGATCATTGTCCTCATATATTCTCTAGAACAACACATTGGTGGCCCGACGTTGGAGTTATATTAAACCTCCTTGAAAGAGACAGGGGCTGTACAACCTAATAAGGCGGTCAAGAGTGAAAGGCATCCATTCAGCTTTGTTCGGAAAGAATCGGAGCAAAATGACAATTTGCCAAAAAGAAGGATGGATCTGACCGAGGGTTATTTGATATTGGCGGTAAAAATCGATAATGACGGGATCGACAGGGCCCAGGGTGAAAGGGTAAGTGTAAACACTTAGAAATCCTTCGACATGAGCAGTGATGTCTTCTTCGGGGGACGGAATCACCACCTCTTTATCTTCCCAATGGCAGTCTTTATTTACCTGGTCAAGGTCATTCTCAGTTATCGAGCATATATATCTCAACATAGGCTCGCACCAAGCGGGGACCGACGAAGTCTTCTCTATATTGAAGTCAGAATCAAGGGCACACCCCTTCTCGGGGACACACACTCATCAGGGCGCGGATCCACCGGTGTTTTATTGCTAGCCGACCGTGATGAAGAGGCTTTATCCTTTTGAGGAATACCTTTTTGACGTTTTTACCATTTTTGTGTAAGTTTAAAGAATGAAGAAGAGGATAAGGTTTGGTGTTTGAGGAAGGGTTGATAACGAAGCCTAGAGATTGTGCAGAATGGATAAGCTTAAAATATGTAAAAGGCTTTGAAGATTAGAGTAGAGATCAAGAGTAAAGTTTGTGCAAAGAGAAGAAAAGCATATTTATAGGATGAAGGCGACAGTTCAGAACCAATAATGGCCGACAACGACCGACATGCATTTAATGCCTCATTATATGAATCGATGGGACGTTTCAGTTACTTTCACCGCTTGTATCACAAGGATGACGTCATGACAGATCGAGGTATCGAGGTCTCAGTTCATTTCTTCTCATTACACTCCAAGAAACGAGGGGACTATCTGTATACGGTTAAAATCGGGCCTACCTGATTTTACTATTTGATCGAGGCCAGGGAATTGCATCGAAGGCCAGCCTCGTAGTGGATCAGACCGGAGCACAACGACAAGGTATCGAGTTTGAGGATCGAGGTGCCTATCGAGATCGGGGCAAGCAACGATCGAGATCAAATATGGCAGACTTCGGGCAATTGCGATAACAGAAAAGCGAGATATCCGTGACCGGTCAAAGATCGCGACGAAAATCCTGGAACATATCAAATCAAGGATGGTTGTTTAGGCTAATCACGAGATTTGCTTCCGTAATTAGAGTTGTACCATAAATATGATTCCTCTACTATATAAAGAGGGTTCTGATCGTTTGTAGACACCTTACATTGACACATATCAAAGCAACACAATACTTTTCGGCTTATATTCTTGTTCATTAGATTGCTATATTTTTAATTATTCTTGCATCGATCTGTTCGAGGGTATTCAACTCGAGGGCTGAACTCCGTTCAAATATTGGTTTGCTTAATTTTATAATTAATTTCTGCTACTAATTTCGTATTCATCAATTGATATTAGGTAAAATCACGTGTCCTTAAAATCACATTATAAGTTTAATTGTTATCTAATTTTTAGGGTAAACATGTACATTTTTTTAATAATATGTTCGAGTTAAGTATGTCGGGTTTAAGATTAGATGCGCTCTTGCCCAAGCTGAGGTCAACATTCGTAAATTATTCAAAGATAAACTTTGATGTTATTTTATTTTTATATTGCTTTTAAAATTTAGAGAAAACTCATTAATTATTCTAAATATATTAAACTTTGATGTGTTATTTTTCCATTTTCCGTTAAGATTTTAAACTCTCTGATTACTTAGAAGCCGGCCGGCGTGTAGAATAGGACGGTGGGAGTAATACTAGTATTACCTAAAGGGAAAGAAAAGGAAGAAAAAACGAAGGATAATACTTATTTTTACCTCCTTTTTTTATTTTTTATTTTTTAAATTTTATGATTGGGTTTCCCAAATTTCTGCCTTAAAGGGGAAGGATTTGGCTTTTGTAAGGTTATGACTTATGAGGGGCTCTGACATAGTGACTTTAAGAACCTAGACATGCATGCTATTTTGGGTCAGAGGCCAGATTAGCAAGAGAATGCTTATCCATCATGTGCCTCTAAGAGTTCTGTTACTTTCA
The DNA here is from genome assembly GCA_026770625.1 of Nicotiana glauca. NCBI lineage: Eukaryota > Viridiplantae > Streptophyta > Magnoliopsida > Solanales > Solanaceae > Nicotiana > Nicotiana glauca. The sequence goes on from MU664609.1 coordinate 9,285, forward strand.
CTTCGGTCCTGAGCCGAGAGTCTGTACATTTCAGCCTCCTTAGTCCCACTCGAGAAATTACAGAGTAATTTTTTGACATACTGATTAGGTTTAGAATAATGCAGGGGAACTCTCTCTCCTAATATAGCCTCTTTTTTGGCTCTATATTTGCCAGATTGAGCAATACCAGTGTGTTAATTATATCTTAGAGGTCAAGTCTAGTCTCCCTCAATAATTATCTCTAAGATATAATACTCCTGCTCAGGATACAACTGAGTAGTTCTTTAAAAAAAAAATTAACGGGTATATATTTGTGTTCCATTGATAGATTAAATTACATAAGTGTAATTTAAAGATTAATAAGTGAAGGAGAAATTATATTTTTTTAGTCCATGGAAGTAGAGTAATAAAACAAGACAAAAATAATGTTGTACATGCGCGCATGTTAATAAGATATCTTATCCTTAATTATTGTTTGATGTAGGTGCTCGAAAATTAATGGTTACTTAATTATTTGCATTTTTTAGGAAAACAAGTCACTCTATAGATTGGTTTAAGACAATTTCTGTGTATTCAACTAAATTTATTTTTTTCGACTCAAAATCTTAGATTATGCATACACATACAATTTCTTTTATATATCTATACATATAAAAGTGATGGTAATATTCGATTTCACTTTAATTTGATGTACATATTAGTAAACTATCTGATTTAATTTTAATATAAATACTGAATATGTGTAATGCCTCATTTGTTTGCACTTAATGGATGTCTGAATCTTAATCATTCATATCTCAGACATTAAGTGTGTTTGTTTTTAAAGTCTGAATCTTAATTATTTAGATCTTAATCATTAAGTCTGTTTGTTTTTTTAACTTCACAACCACTTAATGAGTTTGAATTGGTCTGTATGATTATGATCTATAATATAGACTTAATTTCATTAAGATGCTATCACAATAGTCATTATTAGCTGTCGCCATTGCCTATCATTATTAACTTCCACCATGACGATACCACCACCACCTCCACCACCACCACGCCACCATCATCCTCAATCATAGCCGTCACCATTATCGACCATCACCACCCACTATCCCCACCGCTCCGACCACCATCATTCTCCCCCACAAGCAACACTCATCCACCTCAACTACCACAACTGACCACCCCATCTGTTAGCGTCACTGTGTTAAAAATAAGCTGTTAGAAAATAAAGAAAGGTAGAAGACTGAGAAATTTCCGAGTCCACAATTTCCTTGTGTGTCCTTAAGGAATTTTAACCCCCTCACACGTTGCCAAGGTAATGGATTAAATCCTCCCAGGATAAAACGGAATAAACCTTCCTGCAACAGTGGCAATACAAGCTGCAGGATTCCAACGAACTCAAAAACGGAGCAAAATCACACTTACGAATTTGAGAGAGAGATATTGCGAAGTAGGATGCAATATATTCAGAAAGAAAGTTGTTCTGGAGTGTATTTCGTATATATCCAAGATGCAGCCTTGCCTCACAATTTATAGGCAAATATCAGAAGAGGTGTCTTGAAAAGGTGCCTTTTCAGAAAATTCGCGGCCTGCCGCGGTTCTACCGCGATCGCGGTGGAACCGCGGCCAGAGAGCCTTTTTGAACCTCACTGCCGCGGTTCTACCGCGATCGCGGCAGAAACGCGGCCAGCGAGGTTCTTTGAAATTTTCAGCAGAGTTCTGGCGTACTTTCAGCAGTGATTTGGTATTTAATTAATTATTGAATAATTAAATAAATTTTATCCAAAAATAATCTTATCGATCGATCCAAATCCAAATCCAAATCCAAAAGCCGAAGCCGAGCCGAGCGAGCGACGACGACGGCGCGAGGGTTCATTCTCTTCAACTCCTTTTAAGAGCTTTAAGAAGTGATTCTATATATAAGCACACAAATGTGATTGTCCCTCACCAATGAGGGACAAAGTGCAAGACAAAATTCACTTCTTCAAATTTTTATTTTTCCTCCATTTTATTTCCCTCCATTTTCAATTCACACTTCTTCTACTTTAAAGCCAAATGGCTTAAAGTCTCCAACACCATCACCATCAACAACCACAACCGCCACTGTCCATCATTATAACCTACCACCACCCACCCACCACCTCCCTCAGTCACAACTACTACCATCATCCCCCATTATTAACTATCACCAACCACCACCTCCATCCTCAATCATAATCGCCACCAGTACCAATCACTACTAGCTACTAGCATGAACCGCCATCGTCAACCAAAACTACCACCAACTACTGCCGCTAATCGACATTCACCCGTTAGCCATCACCACCAACAACTATCATATTTTAAAAAATTATATATTTTATTGATAGAATATTAGATTAGTTATTTCATTAAATTTTATATTTATTAATTTTCAAATAAAGATAAATTTTATACATTTAGATGTTAAAAATCAAACAGTCTTAATTATTTCAATATATTCAGATGTGTATTCAGATTTAGATGTCTTAATCTTAATACACATCTTGATATTCAGATGCGTATTCAGATTCAGACGTCTTAATCTTAAAAAAAATAAATGAGGCCTAAGTATTTGTAGCAGAGGCGTATCTATAGCCTTCAATACGGGGCACGTGCACCCATGGTCCGTCCGTCAAATTAGATATTTTATGTACGTATTTTCTAAAATTTGTCCAGTATTATGTATTGGAACCCATGTTCCATAAAAGTTGAATGGTGCACTTGGTTCAACACTTAGTGCACCCATGTTATTGAAATCCTAGATCCACCTCTGATATGTAGTGGACGTTTGGACATGAGAATTGTAAAATTTGAAAAAATGGTGAAAAAAACTTTCAAGTAAAAATGGTATTTGAAATTTGAGTTGTATTTGGACATGAATATAATTTTGGATTATTTTGAAGTTGTGAGTGAAAATTTTGAAAAACAGATTATTGGAGTTTAACAAATTTTTGAATTTTTTTAAAAATATGTCTTCAAGTGAAATTAAAATTTTTATGAACAAACGCAAATCTCGGAAAAAAGGAAAAAATTTCTTATGGCTCGTAGCGTTTGAACTCACCTAAAAAAAAGTAGGAAGTCTACAAAAGGAAATGAAAAAAGAAAAAAGAAAAAGATAAACAAGAATATCCTTAAACATGTGTTAGGGTTGTTTTGGTAAGTTCACTTGCAGCAACTAGTTCCTATTTTTATCATCCTCACATGAAACCTATTGCCTCTTCTTCCTTTCAAAACCCATCTCTTTCTCTCTCTCCTCTATATTTATCTCTCTATATTTATACTTGAAATCAGACAACTCTTAAGCGAAAAAATGCTTCCCAATAGTCAGAATTCATCTTATTTGCTCCAAAGAATCAATTCCAACACTACAGCCAATTGTAAACAACCCCACCAACTACAGCGCCACACACCAATACCATGCACCACTCAGGTACCAGATTCCGTCGTTAAATACCATACACATCTCGTGGGACCCAACCAGTGTTGCTCCGCCGTGATCCAAAGAATCTCAGCCCCCGTATCCACCGTATGGTCCGTCGTCCGCCGGTTTGACAACCCACAAGCGTATAAGCACTTCGTCAAGAGCTGCCACCTCATCGACGGTGACGGTAACGTCGGTACTCTCCGTGAAGTCCGCGTTATCTCCGGTCTGCCAGCTGTAAACAGCACGGAGAAGCTAGAAATTCTTGACGAAGAGCGCCACGTTATTAGTTTCAGCGTAGTCGGTGGGGATCACCGACTCGCGAATTATCGGTCTGTTACTACTTTACATCCTGAACCTTCAGGCAATGGGACAACGACTATCGTTGTGGAATCGTACGTTGTGGATGTTCCAATGGGTAATACTAGAGATGATACATGTGTTTTTGTTGATACTATTGTTAAATGTAACCTCCAATCGTTAGCACAGATCGCTGAGAATTTGAGCAGACGAAAGGCCCCATGAGCACTGGTGTTTTACCTCTGGACTTTCTGGCGCAAATTCAGATTTACTCGTCATCCAACGCAGATAATAGAAAACCAAAAGAATCAACTGATCGATAAATGTGATAATTTGATGTATCAAATCCAATGATGTTTTTTTGGGGGTACGATGGTTTGAAAAATCATTGCACCTTTTAGCTGTTCTTCGTCCATCTTCAGGTTGTCATCACTTGTTGAAGATAAGTTCTGGTTAAAAAACTTGTTTTGCTGAATTAATTTCTTTCTTTGATTGTTTAATATTGGTAGGTTCTTTACTTCATTGTAACTGCTACGTTTTCTTTTATCAGTAATTTGTCAAAAATGACTAAAAAGGGCAATAATTACCGAGCTATACACACGACATTTTCTCGGAAACTTTTTTTTCCATGTTAGTCATACAAGTAATACTTTTCCGTTCAAGTTTTTATTTCTCAAAATACGAATTTCAATTCAAACTTTGGATATGTGCTATAAAGAAATTAAAGTAGTATACTATATATATTGAACAAATTCTAATGAAGGCAATGAAGACAAGGCTAAGCGGTTCTAATTTTGATGGTTTGGTTTTAAGAATAAATTTAACAACGTAATTAAGCAATAAATATCAAGTAAGTTTATTAATTGGATTATCCAAACGAATGGATAACGAGAACCAATTATCATTAAGTTAATGACAAGTTTTCATGCTAAGACAGCACTAAGAGCCAGTTTCACTTATCTGATTTAGAGTAGCTGATTAGCATTGGGTGCTGAAAAGCATTTTTAAGTGCTGAAAATGATACTTTAAGTGCTGAAAATGATTTAAAAAATAAGTAGTTACGTGTTTAGATAAAAGTGCTGAAATTAATAATAAGCAGTTGAAGAACCGGGAATACGAAGAGTTTTCTTTTAAAAATAAGTATTTTAGGGATAGAATAGTAAATATTTGGTCAAATTTAAAGTGCTTATAAACTGAAATTTAATAAGTTTGGGGAGACCAACTTATGAATTTTGACTTATTTTTGGCTTATAAACACTTAACTTATAAGCATTTTTAATTTTACCAAATGCTTAGATAAGCCAAAAAGTGCTTATAAGCTAATTTGACCAGCTTATAAGCTTAGCCAAACACCCTCTAAGTACAATGTACCCATAAATTTCATTTTGGTATAAGTGCATATGTTAAACGTTAAACCCTAACATCAACTTTAACAGTCATATCATCGTGTTTGATTTTTTTTGGGGGTAAAATAGGCTGGAGAAACAATAATAACATCTTTATGAAGCTAGTACGTTGTAGTATAACTATTTATGAATTATATCAGTTTTTTCTCTTCATGAGTTGTTTACCATAATTGAAAAAATATGTATATGAAACATTAGTGATTGTAAAACAAGATAGGTCATAGGTTGGGACATAAGAATCATGTCGATGGTAAGTAAATGTACAACATAGAAATTATCCTTCTGAGGGATATGTTTGTTTAGAAGGAGAGTTGCATCACAAATCACTTCATGATTTTAATATAATGAATGCAAACATTTTCATTTTTTAGGAACAAATTATATATACAAATTAAAAAAAAGGGTGTTATCGTATATAAAATTAAAGGTATACGTATTATAATGAAGACAAGTTGATGAGAATCAAAGTGTAGGTACGGTGCAAGTTGGAGGACTTTAGGAAAGAGAGACCAATTAGCTGACATATATATATCAATCAGTAAAGAAAAGAGCAAGTTGCAAAATTTTCAATTGTCATATCAGAATTGTTTACTGTTTTATTTTATTTTTAGTAAAGAGAAAGATAGATGCAAGTTGCAGGTTTGCTTGCCTTTTCTACTTAACTTGTGGATTTGAATAAATAAAAATAGGCAAGTTGGAGATGCAACTTGCTGTACTATTTAATGATCCCCGTGCTTCTTGTCTACTTAATTATTATCAATGTCTTCACGCCACTCTCACCCTATAAATCTTTTTTTTTTTTCCAAATATTCTTTCCAACAATAATTGTATTAATATAACTATTTAAAGTATAAAAATAGTTTTATGACTTAGCTTCTAAGGGTACTGGTCTACATAGGATCGAGAACCATGAAAAATCAGGTTCAAATTACAGCGGAATCAAAATTGAAATATTATGTAATTTCTTCTATTTATTTATTTTTTTGGGACATATAGTTATTCGATGTATGTGCTGGTGGGAGGTAGCAAATACTTTATGAAATTAGTCAACATACAAGCCGCGGCCCGTAGGGGTACATGCACAATACAACTACAGGCCGAAACCCAATATTTTCAATGCGAAGCATAAATTTATGTGTAAAAATTACTAAAATTATAATAAATAGTAGATAAGAACCCATAACTCCATAAATTTGAAGGTTGAACTTATAAAACTAAAATTCTAGATCCACCTCTAGAAAGCCGCACACCAAGCTTATAAAAAATATATTTTTGCATGACTTATTTTTTTTTTATATATTGTGGGTCTCTTATCTATAAGAGTTGCATTTCTTAATTCTTTTCATATTGTGTAAATTTACTTTTAAAAAATTAACATTAGGTAGTTCAAAAATTCACGCAAAATATGATGCGTTGATTATGGTACATTCTTCTACCGTTGAAGTTAATCAAACGCAAGAACTGCTTCAACAGTTTCCTTTGGACAATAATAGCTCGTTTGGTCAAGTTTTTTTATGGGTCAAATATTTTTTTTTTTCAAAAATATTTTTTTCAAAGTTAAGGAGTTTAGCCAAATTTTTAGAAGAAAAAATATGCATTTTAGTAAAAACAAAAGCAATTTCTAAGAAGCAAAGAAAATAGCCTTCTCCCTAGAAGTATTTTCTTTTTTAAAAAGCATTTTTTAGAAAAATACAAATTTTTTATAAGTTTGGCCAAACACTAATTGTTGGTCAAAAATTCTTTTCAAATTGATTAGCTAAATACAAATTGATTTTTACCAAAAAATACTTTTTTAAAAAGCATTTAAAAAAAAAAGAATATTTTCAAAATAAGCAGATTTTAGAAGTTTCTCCAAACAGACAACAAGAGTGGCCAAAGCATAAGACCACTTTCCTTTCCTTTCATCTAGCTGAATTTGTTTTACACTTTTTGTTTATCGAGGGAACAATTGGATCAGTTTTTTTACATTAAATCAGATGAGACTATTTAAAAATTTTAATATGAAAACGTAGATATTCATTATAGTAATTAATTTGTTAATCGGACATCAAGAATACCTCCACTGAAATTTGTCAATAGCTGGAATATAATTGCACTTATTACCCCTACAATCTTACAGCAAAAATTTGCTAAACACTCGAATTCCTCATGCACATAAATACCTTTTTCGTTTTGTGGCTAAAACAATAATAACATAATAAAGAAAAGAAGACGAACTTATCAGATAGGGTATATGGCATCTGAAAGTGACTTAACAACTGCAACTGAAAATTGTCCCACGAGCAGCATAGTTGAAGATTTATGCTTTTGCCACTGCAGAATGTGTGCAATTCAAGTAAATAAGTGGAGGAATAAGATACTTTTAAGTTAATAATAAGTTATGTAAATAGTAGTAGTAATAAACTTGGAAGGACGGAATCAAGATTTTCCTTTTGAGGAAAAAATACAAGAAAAAATTATTAGTCACAAAGGATGTCAATGTCAATATGGGAAAAATATTGTAGACCCAAAGTTTGTAAAAAAATTCAAATTTTACAACCAACATAATTTCCTGGAATTTTAGTTGTGGAATTTGTAGTTTCACAGAATAATCACTATATTCAAAGTATCGCGCGTTCACGTGTGCTTGAGGAAGGACACCAGCTTACCCTTTGCTGATGCCAGAGTTCGAACCCGTAATCTATAGGCCACACAGAAATAATTTAACCGTTGCACCAAGGCTCCTCTTCTAGTAGCATAGGACATGTTTTATTGATTATCAAATCGAGAAGTCCATTTGTTGGATATTGAATCCGGGTATCGGGTCGCTCCATGAGGGCTGACCCAACCCATTTGGAAAATAAAGAATTTTAGAAGAGATAGGGTTTATAATGACCTCTTTAGATAGAAGTTACTACACGTTTAAGTGTAGTGGGACTCTTCAAAGTAGGTTACAACACGTTTAAGTGTAGTGGGAGCAATTTTTCCATAACTGGTATCTTCCCTTTCCGTATAAACATACGCTTTCTTCTTTCCAAAAGAGAATAGAGATCGATAAAAAAAAAGTAAGAGTGAGATCAAAAATCTCTTCCCAATCAACATAAGAAGACATTTATTCGTGAAATTCTGACTTTGTTTCAAAGAGAATCAAAGTTCGACTAGGGGCAATTCTTTTAGTGGTGAGTTCAACAATTCTTTCGCTGCATTAACAGGAACACTAATGTTGTTCTCGCCCCACGATTATTTTCATTACATTGGTATCAGAGCAATGGTTGAATGATCCAGTTATTCATGTAAATTGTCTTGAAATCTTTGTTTTATAAGTTCAGGTTGAGATTTTTTTTTATTGGCTAATTTTTGACAAGTTTCAAGAAAACTATTTATGATTTTTTGTGTTTTGGCCATAACTTGTTAAATATTTTTGCCTAAAACTTATATAATCATGTTCTACTCATTTTGGGATTTTCAAAAATATTTTTATGTGAAAAACGAAATCTTCCAACTTAAAAAACTCTTTTATGATCCTTTTTGTTTTCTACCAGAAATTTGTGACATACGTTATCGCATTAAATGGTAATAACCATATTTATGATTTTTTGATCCTATTTCAGATATGGCTGAACATGAAAAAATTCAAATTACTCCAAATTGGAGTTCTCGAAGTCAAGGAAAGGGACAACATAGAAGGGAACGTTGTCGCAAGACTTATTTTTATAATGATTTAGACTCACAGCTTGAAGTCTTCAGGAATGTCCCAAGGGCAAGACAAAATGAGGTAAGGAATCGAATGGCTGAACGAAGGGAAAGATAAAAGAAATTAGTGAGTTTAATGAATTTAAAATGGGTCATGATGTTTCTATTCCGGAATATGTACACCTTTTTCAGTTAAAAAGAGCTGAATTGGCTTATTACATAGAAATTACTGATTGAGGAGCATTGGCTATTTTACTAGACTCCCTTTGAGAGCCTTGGAGTAAAATTTTAACTGAGATTTATCATGATATTTGGCCAGTGCACCTTTTAGCGTGTACGTGCAAGAGTTAGTGTTCGATTGGTACATGTATGTCTTAGCAAACATGTAAATTATTATTATGTGATTTATCTTAATAAAATTTTAATTATGTTACTTGTCTCACCAGTTACATACATTTTATATCATATTTTTTTTGTAATGGATTGAGACTTGAAATAAAGTACACACTAAGAAGTGATTTTAATATTAATTAAAATATTTAGATATGGATGATGAATGGAAACGTAGTGACCGTTTGATTCTATACTAAATGTAGAATTAATATTATAATTAATTTACTTGAGTGTGTAATCACATGCATAAATTAACTGAAATATATATTGATGAGTTAAACTTGTAATATTGTCTCTAATAACAGATATGACATCGAAAAGTATTATTGCTGACTTGAACAAAGGTGACAAATTGAATGGTAAAAATTATGACATCTGTAGTCGTAAGATGTGGTATGTACTCGAAGAGCAAGATGCTCTTGAAAGTATTAACCATGCTATGAGTCACCCAGAGGAGGGTATCACTACCCAAAACAGGAGGGATTTGGAAACTTACAATATTTGGAAGAAGAAAGATTCCACTGCACGTGAAATTATTGTAAGTTCAGTTACTGATGATCTCATCCACGAATTTGAGCAATATTCTACTACTCATGCCATGTGGGCACATTTAAGAGAGGCATATGGGGGAACGACATGACTCGCCTTCGACAACTGACAATCAAGTTTGACATGTACAAAAACATCATGAGCACGATGTCAAGCAACATCGAGGGGTGATGTCAAATATGATTGCTCAACTCAAAAGTGCTGGCTATATTCTCTCAGATGAGCAGCAGATTCAGACAATGATTCGATCTCTTCCCAATAATTGGGGACATCTGAAGGTTAAATTGACCCACAATGATAGCATCAAAACGTTTGTTGATATTGCTCGTCATGTGGAGCTTGAAGACAAGCGGCTTGGTGCTGCTAAAGATGTACCTAATGCCTTTGTGGCAGAATCGAGTGGTACAAAGAGATCAAGCTTCAACCGCAAGAGAAACTGGAAAAATAACGGAAAGGGTTATGAGACCTGAGAAGGATCCTCTAAGAAAAGAAACAAGCCAATTCCAAAAAAAGAAAAAGGTTCTATAAGAAGAAAGACAAGATCAAGATGAAGTACTATAATTTCCAAGTCCCAGGGCATTATGCTCGTGGGTTCACTTAGCCAAAAAATGTAGCATTTCAAAATGCATCTTTTAATGCTATATATATTTCTAGCACTATTTTACTAACTGAATCTTATCCTGTGTGGATTGTAGACTCAGGAACCACCGACCATGTGAGACGTGATAGAGAAGCGTTCATAGAGTTTCGTCGAGTTTCACCTGGATCAAAACATGTATATGTGAAAAATAATACAAAGCTTGAAGTCAAAGGGATAGGCACTTGCAGAATGAACATGCGTGGTGGCCGATCTTTGATGTTGCGTGACGTGTTGTATGTTCCAAAGATTCGACGAAACTTAGTCTCTGTGTCTGTTCTTTTACATTTAGATTTCAATTTGAACTTTTGTTGCAGTGGTCTTAGAATTACTCAAGACAATATTTTTTATGGTTTTGGACATCGTTATGATGGTTTTATTGTGTTAGATTGTAATCCTTCTATGTATAACTATTATGTTGACCGTTGTGTTATAGCATGTTATTCTAGTAATAATGATATTGATGTTATTACATGTCATGCAAGATTAGGTCACATAGGGCAGGATCGAATGAATAGATTGGCTAAGGAAGGACATCTAGGTTCTTTCTCTAAAATTAAAATGCCAACTTGTGAAAATTATCTTACCGGAAAGATTACACGTAAACCATTTGGAAAGGCTAAGAGAGCTGATTTTCCATTGCAATTAATCCATTTTGATATCTGTGGTCTAATGATTGTGAGGGCTAGGTCTGGTGCTTTATATTTTATTACGTCCATTGATGATTTGACATGCTATGGTTATGTCTATTTGATTTCTCATAAATCTGAAGCACTTGAATGCTTTAAGAAATATTTGAATGACGTTGAGAAACAATTAGACAAAAGGATTAAGACCTTAAGAATCGATAGAGAGTGTGAATATCTATCAAATGAATTTGAAGAATTGTGTAATGAAAAAGATATCACTAGACAATTAACTATTTCGTACACATCTCAACAAAATGTTGTAGAAACCAGGAATATAACACTACTGGACATGATAAGGTACATGATGGCGCATGCATATTTACCTATCTCCTTTTGGGGAGACATGTTATTGCATGCAACCTACATGTTGAACAAAGTGCCTTCTAAATCAGTTTCTTCCACTCCTTATGAGCTATGGACTGGTCATAAACCAAACTTAAAGTATTCATGACCTTGAGGTTGTGGTGCATATGTAAAATATTCTTTTAGCAAGTTTGGTAAATTAGGCCCAAAAGGCAAGACATGTATCTTTATAAGACATTCAGAACGCTCAAAAGGATATGTGTTCATTGGTGAATTAGATGATGGAAGTGTTACTGAGATTTAAGTATAGTGGGAGCAGTTTTCCCATAACTGCCATCTTCCCTCTCCATATAAACATACGCTTTCTTCTTTCTAAAAGATAATAGAGATAAAAAATAAAGAGTGGGATCAAAAATCTATTCCCAATCAACATAGGAAGACATTTTATTCGTGAAATTTTAACTTTGTTTCCAAGAGATTCAACGTTCGACTTGAGGCAATTCTTTTGGTACCCGCAATTTACAATATGTTAATTTAATTAAGAATAAACTTTATGTTATTTTACAATAGCATAAACTATCTGTTAGCAAGAAAAAAAGAATTTAAAAAAAAAACCATGGAACATTCTCACCTCTCTCGAACAGAGCAAGCAAAATGCTTAAAAAACATTCAAAGGGCAAAGTAAGAATCCATACCATACATGCATTCCTAAATATTTTGAGCTGTCAATGAGACATTTAATTTTCAAAGCATTTGAGAAATGGTAAGGAACCAAATCTCTAACAAACTTCAAGAATGATAAGAAAAGATCAATGAATCTAAATTGGAATTGATCGAACCTTTCCAAGCAAACCTATTTATATTAAGAAAAAATATACCCATTTGAACAAAAATCTACTTCAACATCTACAAATAAAAAATCTGACCAATCCTTAATAACTCAACACAATAAACTCTATAACACCAAAAATGAATAAACAAATCAAAATCACGTGTACGACATGTTAACATAGACACAAGGAATTAAGCTAAACCATTCCCCAAAGCACAATAAATATATATGAAATAATCTGAAAGTGAGCAGGGGACCTTTAGATTTGCAAAAATTCTAGAATCGTCAAGAACATGAGAAATTAGACATAAAACAACAGGTAATTCAATTTTTTCATTTCATACAAAACTGAGACATCATCTAATTTGGTATGAAATATACCTAATTGGCAGAAAATAACGAGCATGGATCAAACAAATGCCACAATACTACTGATGGAGTTCAGAAGCATTGGGGAATGAAGCAGCAGCAGAAACAGAGTAGTTCCAAACCCAGCTAAACCTTTTTAGTTTCGAATTTGCATTTCAAAATCCTCGTGTGTGCTTATGAGATTTTCTTCTTGCTCCTTGAATCGCACGTGTGAGTGTGTTTTCCAACGGGAATCAAGGGAGAGTGATCGTGCGAGAGGGGATGCGCCGAGCTGAGGGAGTGAAGAAGGAGAGGTGTGGTAGCCAGGCTGAGAGGTCGAAAATATTAAGGGGCGGCTAGGGTATGGTAAAAGGAGGGGAAGG
>MU664609.1:22910-46291 GCA_026770625.1 Nicotiana glauca
GGAATGCCGGAATGACGTCTTTCATGGGATGAACAACGTTGTTTGGGAGCTGGGTTAGGTGGGTTGGGAAAATGGGCGCGTTCGGTAAAGTGGGCCGCTGTAATTTGGCCCAGTTTGATTAAAGACTTGGCTGGCCCTTTCCTTCTTTGTTTTCAGCCATTGATAATTGATTTTCAAATTGTAGCCAATTTATCATTACTCCAAATTAATCCTATTTTTGCATAATTAACCTATTAAACTGTTTTCTAACAATTTACTAATTATTTAACTAAAAGTGCATGTAAATTGACTAATATACTTTTGATTTTATGTATTTTCTAGAAATGCAACTATGAAAATAAAGAAAAAATCCTAAAATTTCATAAAGACAATTAAAATTATTTTAAAGTATTTTTAGGAGTAATTTAAGCATGGAGCAAAAATTATGTGCTCATAACTGCCCCTCTTTACTTGAGAACATGAAGAGTTTTTGGGCAAAGATAAAGTAAGCAACTACAAATAATATTTGCCCGTTTGATACTCCATGGGAAGCATTTCAAAAAAATTTGACCGAACCTTGCTTCTGAGGTTGCCTACATATCCTTAGCTATAAAGTAATCAGATCAGTGCAGTTCTGGAAATTTTGGTAGATGGGAGTACTGAAAAGCTGTGATTTCACTGTTGTTGCTGTTGTTACTACTTGCTGAACTCCTTAATACACCAAAATCAAAATGTTAAGAAACTAAACAAGCCTATCAGCTATGAGTTACAAGATTCCTATCTACAAGTCTTTTGAAGCTTGATCTTGAGTCTTGGCTGGTTCTTCACGCAGACTCTAATCTGAATCTTAATGCTTTTTAGCTGCAGGTGCTAGTTCATTCTTCTATTGTCTCTTCGGATCAAAACGAGACATGCAAAGCTCTTGACTTCAGTCATATCTTGAGAATTCCACATATTTTCCTCCACTTCTGCATTTTGGATTCACTTCTTTCTTTTCTTTATGTTTTCTTTATTTTGGGTTGAGACTTCTTCTTTTGGTCATCTCGCACCTATGCCTAAAGGTAAAACTTGCTCCGACACCAAAACAAACAAACGAACGAAATTATTTTACCCCAATTTTTACTAAATTTCATGAGTTATTTGTAGGAAAATTCTATACTACTTCTTTATTTGAAATCAATAAAAGTTCGGGATTAGTGCACCTTGAGAAGGCATGATTCTTTGGGAATGGTGTACCATGGTCACCAAAATGATGCTTCAACTAAGGATTGGTGTACCTTATGTTGGGGAAATAAAATGAGGGAATGGTGTTTCCTATTTTAGCAATGATATCATGGAGTAGTGTATCCTACATTTAAGATCATATCAACTAGGAAATTGAGACCCTATGTTGGAAAAGAGACTAGGGAGTGGAGACCCTATGTCTAAAATAACATCAACTAGGGAGTGGAGACCCTATGTTTGAAAAGAAACTAGGGAGTGAAGACCCTATGTCTAAAATAAAATTAACTAGGGAGTGGAGACCCTATGTTAGAAAAGACACCAGGGAGTGGAGATCATATGTCTAAAATAAAATCAACTAGGGAGTGGAGACCCTATGTTGGAAAAGATACTAGGGAGTGTATACCCTATGTCTAAAAATAAAATCAACTAGGGAGTGGCGACCCCATGTTGGAAAAGAGACTAGGGAGTGGAGACCCTATATCTAAAAAAGATAAAATCAACTATAGTGTGAAGAACCTATATTGGAGAACATAGTTAGGGATTGGAGACCCTATACTACCATTGGTTTGAACTTTCTTTCTTCTTTTTATTAAGAGAATGAGTAAAAATGCGGAAAATAATTTGGAGAAGACTTCCCTTTTGGAGTTGTTACTGTTGCACAACCATTTTAATCTCCGTGTAGTTTCCCTTTGGTTGCACCTGCTATTTGCAAGGTTGCTTTTGATTACACCTGCTTCCTGTAATTTTTTTTCAAACAAAGAGAAATTTGTTAGTTTGAAACAATAGTTGGTTTTGTGGCCTTGAGTGTTTTAGTCACTTGATCTCGGTCAGCTTCTTTGATGACGATTTGAATAGCAACTGGTTGTCTCCTATATACCAATTGAATTTCTAGCCAAGGAAAACCTTTGGCTTTTCCAAACTTTTCCATAACAATCAGTCACGTTGGACTTAACCTTTTTTCAACTTTATTTTGCCTCTATAGGCCTTCGACTTCTTTATTCCAATTTTAACTTCAGAGCATTAGGGAATCCTTGGCTTTTCAAACCTTGCCAATACGGTTAGTTGCGTGGGACTTAAACTTTTCAACTTCATTTTAGCACTTGTAGGCACTTCAATTTGATTTCATTCTTTCAAGAGTTTTCGATTTCAACACATCAGCCAACATGGCCAGTCAAGGTCAACTTGATGCCCCTACCGAGGCTGGGTGCCTTTTTTTGCATATTATCTTTTATAGTTTTATCAAATTAGAGCCCTGTAAATTAGTCTTGACATCCCTTCTTTGCCTTAGTTTTTGAAACAAGGTTAGACTGAAAGAGATTCAAGAAAAACAAACAATGGAATGGAAAATGAATTACACAAAAGGTGTCCCTTTCGGGGAAAGAAAAGTTGGACTTATATTGAGTGCATGCAGACTTCAATGAACATGACATGCCTTTTGGACTAGATGCTTGATCTGTGTAAACGTATGACTCTCAGAAATTTATCACAACTTTTGGCTCAAAACTAAGAAATCTTTCCCAAGACTGCATCGATGCCAATGACTATAGGGATCCTCTTTTAGATCAATGGCGCCTTTTGTGGGTTTTCACCAGCTAACCTCTCTAAATTCTCTTCTCACCATCTTCTTATAGTGCTAATAATACTCTCATTTTTGAATTTCCCTACTTGCCATCGCCTCATGGTACCCGTGAAGGTTTTCACCAATATGACTCTCGCTTTATTTCTCACATTTTGTTGTATCATATCCAAGTAATTGTATCCTCCAATTCTTGAACAATCCCGTCGATTGATCGGAAGGACTTGAAAATGATTTAGGTAAAAGTGTAATGACTTGGCCGGTTGTTTCGAGACTTGGAGCCCCATTCCCCTATTTTTTGCTCCTTATATGCTTTATAATTGTTATATGACTTACTAGGTTAGTTGGTTCAGGTGTGAATAGGCTATGCGTCCGAAATTTATAATTTTTATTGAACCAGATGGCATTCGTTAAAAGGGAACGAGACTGGAAATCCCAAATTGAGCCCGACGGGGGAATGCTTACTGATACTGAAGCTGTTCTGCTTGTCTCTCTTTCCTTTCAAGGAGGGACTTTGCTTTACTCTCTTTGAATAAATCAAGTTTGCTATAACGTAGATGATAACCGGCTTATAAGGATTTTGGAATGAATTGAGACACTTAGTCTCATAATTGAAAGCTTAAGTTGGTAAAGTTGATTGTATGTTGACTTACGTGTAAACGACCGCGGAATTGAATTTTTATGGTTTCGTTAGATCTGTTGTGCAATTTTGGACTTAAGAGCGTGTCCGAATTATGATTTGGAGGTTTGTAGTGGAATTATTCTTGAAATGGCAAAATTTGAAATTTTGAGAAGTTTGACCGGGAGTGAACTTTTTGATATCAAGGCCGGATTGGGATTATGAAAGTTGGAGTAGGTTCGTGGTGTCATTTGTGATTTTTGTACAAATTTGAGGTCAATCGCACGTGATTTGATAGGTTTCGGCATCGTTTGTAGAATTTGGAAATTTCAAAGTTCATTAGGCTTGAATCTAGTTGCAATTCTATTTTTAATGTTATTTGAGGTGGTTCGAGGATTCGACTAAGTTTGTATGATATTTTAAGACGTGTTCGTATGTTAGGTTGAGGCCCTGGGGGCCTCGGGTTGATTTCGGGTGGTTAACGGATCAAGTTTTGAAGTTGAAGAGTTGCTGAAGAATTTCCACTGCTGGTGTAATCGCACCTGTGGAGTGGGCACCGCAAGTGCGAGCCTACAGAAGCAGGAAGAAAGCCGCAGAAGCGGTCAAGGAGCAATTGGGCAGAGGTCGCAAGTGCGAGGTTTCTTCCACACTTGCGAGGCCGCAGATGAGGTTCAATGCACGCAAAAGCAGAGGCAGCTAGGCGGGATCGCAGAAGAGGTTTTTGGGATCGCAGGTGCGGTTTAACTGGACAGAACATATAAAATCTAGGGTTCGTGATTTTGGCTTCATTTTAATATTTTGGACTCGGAATTGGGCAATTGTTTAGAGAGATTTCGAAGGGATTCTTAAGGTAAGTCACATGTGGTTAAATTTCTTCAATAATTATGTTTCCCCATTAATTTTTCCTACTTAGTTGGTGTGTTTTTGAGGTGTAATTTGGGGGTTTGATGCTAGGGATTTGGAGAGTTGATTTTGGATATTTGAGTAGCGATTTGGTATCAGGTTTTGATAAATTTAGTATGATTAGACTCGTGATTGAATTGGCTTTGGGGTTTTGGGGCTTTTTGAATTTTGTTCGAATTCGAGACGTGGGCCCAGGGTGCCAGCTTGAAGCCGATTTCATATTTTGATTCATAATTTTATATTTTTCTTGTGGACTTAATCCTTTTAGCCCGTATTGATTGTATTCTATTGCTTGTGGCTAGATTCGGGACATTCGGAGGCCGATTCTAGAGGTAAAGGCATATTGGAGTAGATTTTAGATCGATTGAGGTAAGTAACAGTTCTAAATCTGGTTCTGATGGTATAAAACCCTGGATTATGTGTCATGTGATTGTTTTGAAGGCGAAACACATGCTAAGTGAAAGGCGTGTGGGCGTGCACCATGGGAATTATGACTTGGTCCATTCCGTGGAACTGTAAAGTTGAATAACTTAGTTGCTAGCTATATGCTCTCCATATGTTATAGAAATTTGACTGTAAATCATATTAGAAATCATGTTTAGGCTATGTGTTGATACTGTAGGGATCCACAGAGGTCGTGATACCTGTTGAATTACTTGATAATTTCTACTTATACTCAGTCATAGTCTTACTTGCATATCTTACTTCAGTCTATGTTATTCCTTGTTGATACATTATGTAAATTCTGTTTGGAAAGATTTCCATGATTACTGAGAGCCCGTGAGACTTGAGGGGTTGATGACTGAGTGAGGCCGAGGGCCTGATTGTGATATATTGATACCATATCACGTGAGTTTTTTGTGCGGATCCAGATATTTATACTGCAGCACATGGGTTGTTCGTGCGGATCCTAATATGACACTATAGCACGTGAGTTGTCCATGCATAACGTGCATTGTTGGGCTGTAAGAGCCCCTCCGTAGTCTGTACACCCCCAGTGAGCGTAGGTACCGATTGAGTGCAAGTGCTGAGGGCTGAGTGCCGAGTGCCGAGTGCCGAGTGCCGAGTGCCGAGTGATGGGCTATTGAGAAAGATCGAGTGACTTTTCCTTGAGAGGTTGTATCTACTTTCATTGTTGTTGCACATATCTGCCATACATCATTGTTTGAAACCTCTGGGAGATATTATATCCAGTTTTACTTGAACTTGGCCTGTATAAACTAATTTGATTTAAATTTTCGGATTTGAAAGCATGTCTACTTTTGCTTATTGAGACTATTGAAAATGAACTATAACGGGTAGCTCGTTACTATCAGTTCTTTATTTATTCTTGTTACTTACTGAGTTGGTTGTACTCACGCTACACCCTGCACTTCGTGTGTAGATCCATATATTTCTGGACACGATGGGTGTTGATATCATGCAGAACTGATCTTTGGAGACTACGAGGTAGTTGCCTGGCATTCGCAGTCCTTGTTTCTCTTTCCTTATCTTTCGTTTTTGTTGTATTTAAATCCATATTTTCATTGACATTACTCTTCTAGAATGGTGATGCATAGATGCTCATGAGCTCAGTGACACCCCGATTTGGGAATTTTCCGCATTTGTGTTTTTTTGGGTTTTACCCCGTTTATGAAAACTTATGCCATTTAAAACTACTTTGATTTATTTTTTGTTAATTGTTGGGAATATTTTGGAAATATCGGCTCGCCTAGTACGACGATAGGCACCATAACAATAGGTTAGGATTTTGGGCCGTGAGAAGTTGGTATCAGATCCTAGGTTATATAGGTCTCATGAGTCATGAACAAGTTTAGTAGAGTCTTGCGGATCAGTATAGAGACGTCTGTACTTATCTTCGAGAGGCTACCAAACCTACAGACCCACCATCTTCCCCAGTTCAGGAGCAAGTCCTAGTTGTGGAAGAGCCAGTGGGGCTAGCTCAGGCACCATTTTTGCCCATTGTGATCCCAGTCCTTCAGGAGGCCTTAGCTCAGATTCTAACTATGTGCACCAGTCTTGATCAGGCGGTCACAGTTCCTACTGCAACATCCACTTCTCAGGCTGGGAGAGGCACTCAACTCCCGCCTCTTGTACAACAGAGTAGGTGTTGCAGGGACTCCAAACACCAGGGGTACTATTAGCCTAGCCGGCTAATACTATTCAGACCCATATGGTTCCCGTTATGACTGATGATGAGCAGCAGAGATTGGAAATGTTCGGGAGGATCCAACCTCCATATTTTAGTGGTGTAGAGTCGGAGGACGCCTAGGGTTTCTTGGACCAGTGTCAGAGGATTCTTTGTACAGTAGGCATTTTGGAGACTAGTGGGATCTCGTTCATTACTTTTTAGTTCACTAGGGTTGCCTTCAGATGGTGGGAGGATTATGAGAGGTGCAGGCCGGTTGGTGCAACACCATTTACATGGTAGGAATTCTCCATTCTTTTCTTGGAGAAGTTCATGCCGCATTCTCACAAAGAAGAGTTGTGCAGACACTTTGAGTAGTTACGTCAGGATGATATGTTTGTGATGCAGTATTAGATGAGGTTTCCTAAGTTGGCCCGTCATGCGGTTTAGATGGTTCCCACTGATAGGGAGATGATCAGGAGGTTCATCGATGGCCTCACATATCAGCTGTGATTGCTTATAATTCGAGAGAGGGTATCTAGTGCTACTTTTAATAAGGTGGTCAACATTGCTTGACATATAGAGATGGTACGCATCCAGGAGAGGGTTGAGAGGGAGGCCAAGAGGCCTAGTGGATCGGGTTGTTTTAGTGGCATTCCTTTCGGGGGTCAGTTCCACTATGGCTAGGGTCGTCTTTATGGACATACCCAGATGAATCGACTAGCTTATCGTGTTGCATCCGTTAGCCACGATTTTTACACTACTCGGTCATGCCAGCCATTATTCAGTGCACTACTAGTGCAAAGTTCTCACCATGCCTCGTCCACTCAGGTTTCTTCGGGTAGTTCTTTGGGGTATTACGAGCAGTAGTTCTGTCAGAGGAGGGGTTTCTTCGAGTACGAAGATCTTGGTGATATCAAGAGATATTGCCCTAGGTTGTTGAGTGGGACTCAACAATAGAGTTCTCAACCGTTGGGACCAGCACACGTAGCTATACCACCCGCACAGCCAGCTTGGTGTGGGGCTTAGTCAGGTAAAGGTCGCCCTAGAGGGGGAGGCCAATCAGTTGGCAGTCAGGATCAATTCTATGCTCTTCCCACTAGACCAGATGCCATTTCTTCATATGCAGTGATCACAAGTATTGTCACAATTTTCCATAAGGATGCTTCTGTATTATTTGACCCTTATTCCACTTATTCGTATGTATTATTTGTATTTTGCTCATTATATGGATATGCCCCATGAGTCCCTAGTTTTCTCTGTTCATGTATCTACTCCGGTAGGCGATACTATTATTACAGACCGTGTATATCGGTCGTGTGTAGTGACTGTTGGGGGATTGGAGACTAGAGTTGTTCTTTTGTTGCTTAGTATGGTTGATTTGATGTGATCTTGGGTATGTACTGGTTGTATCCATGTCATGCTGTTCTAGATTGACACGCTAAGACCGTGAAGTTGGCGATGCCAGGGGTTGCCACGGATTGAGTGGCGAGGTTCTCTAGAATATGTTCCCAATAGAGTGATTTCATACTTAAATTCCCAATGGGTGGTTGGGAAGGGTTGTTTATCTTATTTGGCCTTTGTGAGGGATGTTGGTGCTGAGACCCCTACTATTGATTCTGTTCCGGTGGTATGAGACTTTTCAGATGTGTTTCCTGCCGATCTGCCGGGCATGCCACTCGATAGGGATATTGACTTTGGTATTGACTTGGTGCTAGGAACTCATCCTATTTCTATTACTTCATAGTGCATGGAACCGGTTGAGTTGAAGGAGTTGAACAACTTCAAGAACTCCTTGATAAGAGATTTATTAGGCCTAGTGTGTCACCTTGGGGTGCACCAATTTTGTTTGTGAAGAAAAAGAATGATACTATGAGAATGTGCATTGATTATTGCAGTTTAACAAAGTCACGATCAAGAACAAGTATCCTTTGCCACGTATTGATGATCTATTTGACCAACTTCAAGGAGAGAGGGTGTTCTTCAAGATTGATTTGAGGTCAGGGTATCACTAGTTGAAGATTGGGGACTCAAATATTCTTAAGGCAACTTTCAGGACCCGTTATGGTCATTATGAGTCTTTGTGATGTCTTTTGGGTTGACCAACGCCCCAACATCATTCATACATCTGATGAACAATGTGTTTCAGCCTTATCTCGACTAGTTTGTTATTGTGTTCATTGATGATAGCCTGGTATACTCTCGTAGCTAGGATGAGCATGCCCAATATTTGAGGATTGTATTGCAGCGGTTGAGGGAGGAGAAACTTTATGCCAAGTTCACCAAGTGTGAGTTTTGGATCAGTTTCATGGCATTCTTATGGCACGTAGTGTCTAGTGAGGGAATTATGGTGGACTCGAAGAAGATAGAGGTGGTTCAGAGTTGTCCCAGACTGTCCTCAGCTACGGAGATTCAGAGCTTTCTAGGGTTGGCTGGTTATTATCGTTGCTTCGTGTAGGATTTCTCATCTATTGCATCGCCCTTGCCCAAATTAACCCAAAAGGGTACTCCTTTCAGGTGGTCAGATGAGTGTGAGGATAGCTTTCAGAAGCTCAAGACTTCCTTGACCATAGCTCTAGTTCTAGTTTTGCCTTCAGCTTTAGGCTCTTATACAATATATTGTGATGCTTCTCAACTTGTTATTGGGTGTATCTTAATTTAGGAGGGTAGAGTGATTGATTATGCTTCACGCCAATTGAAGCCCCATGAGAAGAACTACCCTGTCAATGATTTGGAGTTGGCTGCCATTTTTCTTGCATTGAAGATTTAGAGGTACTATCTCTATGGTGTGTCTTGCGAAGTATTAGATCATCGGAGTCTCCAGCACTTATACAAATAGAAGGATCTAAATTTGAGGCTGCGGAGATGGTTAGAGGCTCTAAAGGACTATGATATTACTATTCTGTATCATCCGGGGAAGGCCAATGTGGTGGCCGATGCTTTGAGTAGGAAGGTAGTGAGTATAGGTAGCCTTGCATTAATTCCTGTTGGCGAGAGACCTCTTGTAGTTGATGTTCAAGCCTTGGCCAACCAGTTCATGAGATTAGATGTATCAGATCCCAGTCGGGTTCTAGCTTGTGTGATCTCTCGGTCTTTCTTATTTAATCACATCAAAGAGCACCAATATCCTCATTTGCTTGTCCTCAAGGACAGGGTTCAACATGGTGATGCCATAGATGTTACTATTGGAGATGGTGGGGCGTTTAGGATGCAAGGCCGAATCTGTGTGCCCAATGTAGATGGGCTACGAGATTTGATTCTTCAGGAGGCCTATAGATCGTGATATTCCATTCATCCGGGTGCCGCGAAGATATACCAGGACTTGAGACAGTACTATTGGCGGAAGAGAATGAAGAAGGATATAGTGGGGTTTGTAGCTCGATGTATTAATAATCATTAGGTAAAATAAGAGCATCATAGACCAGGTGGATTGCTTCAGAGGATAGAGATTCTAGTGTGGGAGTGGGAGAAGATCACCATGGATTTCGTAGTTGGGCTCCCATGAACTTCGAGGAAGTTCGATGCTATTAGGGTATTG
This sequence comes from Nicotiana glauca, assembly GCA_026770625.1. Taxonomy (NCBI): domain Eukaryota; kingdom Viridiplantae; phylum Streptophyta; class Magnoliopsida; order Solanales; family Solanaceae; genus Nicotiana; species Nicotiana glauca. Next base: position 32,878 of record MU664609.1, read on the forward strand.
CGGATTAGCTGACCAAGTTCGTTCACTTATTTCCAGTTGGTACTACTTATTCTTTAGATCATCCGAGAGATCTTGCGCCTTCATGGTGTGCCAGTTTCCATCATTTCAGATAGAGGCACATAGTTTACAACGTAGTTTTGGGGAGCTTGTGCAACGAGAGTTGGGAACTCAGGTTGTGTTGAGTACAATATTTCCCTTCAGATGGAGGGACAATTCAAGTGCACTATTCAGATATTGGAGGACATGCTACACGCTTATGTCATTGATTTCAGGGGTTGATAGGACCAGTTTTTGTCGCTCGTAGAGTTTTCTTACAATAAAAATTATCAGTTGAGCATTCAGATGGCTCCGTATGATGCTTTGTATAGGAGACAATGTAGATCTTCAGTTGGTTTGTTTGAGCCGATGAGGCTAGGCTAATGGGTACGGACTTGGTTTAGGACGCATTGGATACTGTTAAATTGATTCAGGATCAGCTTCGCATGGTGCAGTCTAGATAGAAGAGTTATGCCGACAAGAAGGTCCGTGATGTGTCTTACATGGTTGGGGAGAAGGTTTTGCTGAAGGTTTCACCTATTAAGGGTGTTATGAGGTTCGGGAAGAAGGTCAAGTTGAGCCCTATGTTTATTGGGATGTTTGAGGTACTTCAGAGGATTGTGGAGGGGGCTTACAAGCTTTCCTTGCCACCTAGTTTGTCGAGTGTGCATCCATTATTTCATGTTTCTATGCTCCGAAAGTAGGTCGGCGATCCTTCTCATGTTCTGGATTCAACACGGTTCAATTGGATGGTGATATGACTTATGATGTGGAGCCGGTGCCATTTTGGATATGCAAGTTTGAAAGTTGAGGTCAGATGACATTGGTTTAGTGAAGGTGCAGTGGAGAGGTCAGCCCATGGATGAGGCTACTTGGGAGACCTATCAGGATATGCAGAGCAGATATCCACACCTATTTATGACATCAAGTATGTTTTAATAGGGGGATGATGTAACAACCCGGCTAGTCATTTCGAGAGTTGTAGTCCCATTCCCCTATTTTTCTGCTCCTTATGTGCTTTATAACTGTTATATGAATTATCGAGTTAGTTGGTTTAGGTCCATAAGGATTTCAGAATGAATTGAGATACTTAGTCTCGTAATTGAAAGCTTAAGTTGGAAAAGTTGACCGGATGTTGACTTATTTGTAAACGACACACCATAATTGAATTTTAATGGTTTAATTAGCTCCTTGAGGTGATTTTGGACTTAGGAGCATGTCCGGATTGTGATTTGGACGTTCGTAGTGGAATTATGCTTGAAATGGTGAAAGTTGAAATTTTGAGAAGTTTGACCGGGAATGGACTTTTTGATATTGAGGTCGGATTGGGATTTTGAAAGTTGGAGTAGGTTCATGGTGTCATTTTTGACTTGTGTGCAAAATTTGAGGTCAATTGCATGTGATTTGATAGGTTCCGATATCGTTTGTAGAATTTGGAAATTTGAAAGTTCATTAGGCTTGAATCTTGGTGTGATTCTATTTTTGATGTTTTTTGAGGTGGTTCGAGGATTCGACTAAGTTCGTATGATGTTTTAAGACATATTGGTATTTTCAGTTGAGGTCCCGAGGGCCTCGGGTTGGTTTCGGGTGGTTAACAAATCAAGTTTTGAAGTTGAAGAGTTGCTGAAGAATTTCCACTGCTGGTGTAATTGCACTTGCGGAGTGGGAACTGCAGGTGCGAGCCCGCAGAAATGGGAAGAAAGCCGCAGAAGCGGACAGGGAGGAATTGGGCAGAGGCCGAAGGTGCGAGGTTTCTTCTGCACCTCCGAGGCCACAGATGCGGTTCAAGGCACGCAGAAGCGGAGGCAGCTAGGATTATTGACTTCTACATAAGCGGATTTTCACCGCAAACACGGGACCGTAGAAGCGGATTTCTGGACCGCAGGTGCGGTTTAACTTGGAAAAACATATAAATGCTAGGATTCGCGATTTTTGCTTCATTTAAATTTTGAACTCGGAATTGGGCGATTTTGAGAGAGATTTCGAAGGGATTCTAGAGGTAAGTCACTTGTGGTTAAATTTCTTCAATAATTATGTTTCCCCATTGATTTTTCCCACTTATTTGGTGTGTTTTTGAGGTGTAATTTGGGGGTTTGAGGCAAGGAATTTGGAGAGTTGATTTTGGGAATTTGAGTGGCTATTTGGTGTCGGATTTTAATAAATTTGGTATGACTAGACTGGGGATTTGTGACGTTTGTTGGAATTCGAGACGCTGGTCCTGGGGCTGGCTTGAAGCCGATTTCGGATTTTTATTGCTAATTAAGTATTTTTCTTATGGAATCGATTTCGGCTAAAAGTGAAAGAATCTTTTGTTGAAGTTTTCATAATAAGGTTATAGACGAAAATATTAGCAGGAGAATAAGAAGAGAGTAAATAAAGTATTATGAGTAAGATGTGATAAATGAGTGATAACGGCAAATCACAATATGATATGACGACAAAGTCTATAGTCAAGTGAAGGAAAAGACAAGAGGTGGCATGCCTTGAGACAACAAAACAATGTAGGCCAAAATTCATATCCTTATTTCGAGAAATGAGTTGGTGAGTCCAACGTGACTACCAAAATAAAAATTTAGACCCCCGGAGTAATAGAAATCTGCATGGGCCAGTAAACAAGATAACCAAAACATCAATCAGGGATCGAATGATGTGATAATAGTCGACATCAAGAGAATTTCAATGATCACATTCCAACAATAATAAAATGGAAAACAGAAGAATAACCTTTAAAGGTCATTCAGGAAGATGCTCTGCCAAAGCAAAAACTATGAGCAAAATTAACCTTAAGGGACTAAATATGGCAGTTACACTAGTGTCACCCTCGTGCGTAAGGAATTAAATTATCCCTGGTAGAGAAGGGTTATCGCAAGCCGAGTAAGAGTCAGCGAAGACGTGAAAAGACGCCAAAGATGAAGAGGTAGACCATATATAGGTAAATATTCATAGCATTAAATGCCAGTACTCCCCCAAAGTGGGGAAAGACAATGTGATATGCCAGTAAGTCGTAGTTATGTAGTTCAAGTAACTATGGAATAGTAAAGAAAGAATGCGATAAAAAGGCGAAAGAAATGAGATTGCATATATTCAGATCCTACAGATATGTTACGACTCAAGAATATTATTCAAGTATGACGTCGGGGGAGATAGTAAGGGTTCCCACACCAGAAGTTATTGATAAATAAGTGCGAATAAACATTTGATACATTAGGAGCTAGTGCAAAAGGTAAGTTAAGACAAAAGACATAACCCAAGAGAGGTTACGCAGAATATAAATATGAGCATGGACTGATGAGTAGTTAGTAGTTAATTCAGGAAGAGCTTAGTTATGGATAGACAAGAGGTCTCAGATAAATCAATATATCATGTAAGATAAATGTAGTGAAACCTAGCATAGGAAATTCAGTCTCGTAGATACGACATCGTAATCCTTGAGAAATATTCAGCTAAGAGTTAGGGTAGTAGAAGGTACAGTATAAGTGTTACAAAAATAAAAAAGAGTTCCACTAGGGAGACAATCAAAATTCCAATTCAGAAGCAACCGTACGAGCACAAAGGCGTGGAGGTAAGTAACTAAGAATAATGATAGGCGAGTAAGACCATCAGAAAATCCGTGGGGTATACAATGTAATGAGCTGGCAGCTTTACAAGAGTCATAGGGTCTTCCATAAGCACTGCAACGAAAAACTAGCTGAGAAAATAGGGAAGAAGGCTTCAAGCTAAGCATAGTGACCTAAATAGGAAATGATCTTATAACAACAGTCTCACTTCAATATTGTATACACTCCATAAGAAAGTGGCACCTATCGTGGCTAATGAACGGAAAAAAAGTAATATTCGAGATCATATGAGTTGCACAAAATTCCAACAGGTATGGGAACTAATATAAGCCAAGTACTTATTCAACAAGTGGCAGAATGACCAGGAAAAGTAATTGCTTACTTTTTAAAGAAAGCTGAGAAGGCACGAATGGAATTATTCAATCAATGACCCAGAGTTAGTTACATTATGAACGCATTTAATAGTTTGGAGTATTATCCATGCAATATATATGTTGACATTCCTACAGATATAGGAGACTCCGGTATAAGTTAAAAGAAAGAATTGAGTCCATCTCATAGACTAAGGTTTGAATTGTTAGAAGATTATAAAAATTCTCTTTTAGGTGCTTCAAATGCGGTATAGGTAGAAGGAGTTGGTACGAAAAACCCTTCTGTATAAAGTTCTAAATGGTGAATTATGGATGTTCCATAGCGTCCACCAAAGGCAAAAGTAATAACTAATACCCTGAGCTGTAGATCCGAAGATAGATTAAGCCTACTTAAGGGCTGAGAGAGAAGAGGAAACTAATGAGTTACATCAGGTAAGTGAATCAGGAGTATGATTTATTAGAACAAGATAATTATAGAAATTATGATTCAGAACATTGCAAAATCACTCTTAGTATCAGAGGTACAAGAGAGATAGTGCAGCGGCTAGATTCTATAATGGCTCTACGATAAAGCCAATTAGAAGAATACAGCCTCATAAGAAGATAATGTGAATCCCCCGTCAGATTGTGTATGCACCAGAGGTGAAAGTATTATAGTAGAGGTTTAAGGTGTGGATGCGAATTCCACCTATGTGGAAGGGAGGTTATGAAAGCAACAGAAGATACGATGCAAGATTTAGAAGTAAGTATGGTAAAGGTAATGGAGGTATGAGATATTCAAGTGCAGAAAGTTGTGAATAGTCAAGACTTCAGATATAGGGCTAGAAGCACCGTGATTTATTATCCAGAAATAATAATGGTGTCGTCAGTAGCATATCTTCCACCCAATGGTTTCTAGGTACCAAGAGGTATAGTTAAGAGACTAAAAAAGAGTTAGAGACGGCGTGATGTCTTGCTTGGGGTTCTAGAATAACATAAAGAAATCTGTGGTGCTATCAAGTTAAAAGAAGGTTGCAAGTGGTATAAATAGATATATGTAGGTCGCAAACTAAAATATGGTAGAGCGACAAGGTCTTAGGTAGATGGGAGTAAGTATAGGAAAAGGTATGTGAGAAGGTGACAAGAATAGGTAAGCCCTCGGGATTAAACACATCAAAACAACAGAGCTGATGGTGTATATAAGTTATAAAAAAAGCTCAGTACACCTTGAATGAACTTGGGGGAATTTAAGACTAGGAGCATTTAGAAAAGAGGGAATACTTACTTGGTAGTAGAAGAAGGGTGTAGTTGTGATAAATGTTAAGAGGATGGCATTTAAGCTTTCGATTGAGTAATTATTCAAAGAGAAGGGATTTCATGAATTGCATGAGATTAGAATACCCCCATAAGATGAATCACGTTGGTATTGATGCCAAATATTTCCATATATATATATATATATATATATATATATATATATATATATATATATATATATATATACATATATATATATATATATATATATATATATATATATATATATATATATATATATTAGCATATATGCATATATAAGCACGCATAAGCATTTTTATAATTTTCTATAATTTTAAAGGCTTCAAATTGATTTATTTCTTCCCTTTTTTTACTCATAAAATTTCCAATAAGTATCCGAATTATTTTTTGATAATTTATGCCAAAATATTGTTTAAATATTTTTAGTGCATTTTTTATAATTGCATTTACATTTTAAAGTTAATTTGCATATATTTGCAATACTAGCCCTATTAGTGCATAATTACGTTATTAATATATAAAATAGTTTTTTTTTATATTTTTAAAATATTAAACAACTATTTTAATCATTTTTAGTACAAAAAATATTTTTTGAAAATAATTTTAATATTTTTTATAAATAATTTAGTACTGAAAATGGCTATTTAAAATCTAGCCTAATTTTATTTTAATTTTTAGCCCAAACCCGACCCCAAAATTAGCCCAATTTTTAAACATAAATCTACCCAGGACCAATACCCACCTGCCCAACCCAAGTACCCGGCCAAATCCTTGCCGTTGATCATTTTGATCAGCGGTGTAGGTTTCCCCTTTCCTTAATTAAACCACGCTATACCCCAAAACCCTAATTCATTTCCTACATTATATCGCCGTCACCTAATCCTCTCTGATCTCAAACATTCTAACCCTAGCCCTAATCCCCAATCTCATTGACCCCCATCTATGGCTATCTCCGGTGACCTCTCACCACCTCTCATGCCTCCAACGACTTCTCTCATATCATTCTTGCCATCTCTAAGGCCCTCAAGGGACCAGGGCTATGTCCACTTGCATCTAGGGTTCATCTCTTGCCTATTCTAGGCAGTTCTGGTGTGATTTCGAGTGAAATTCTTCTATATTAACTATGATCTAAGGTTTTTTTTTAGTATGTTTCTTCATCTTTGTATGGTTCTCTTTGAAACCCTAATTTCTTTTCCAAACCTCCTAGATTTGTACAGATCTAAGATGATTTGAGTTTCTTTCTTGTGTGTTTTACAATACCCTTGAGATTCTTTACAAGAATCGTATGATTTCAAGTGTTTTTAATATTTTTATAAAATTAGGTTTTTCGGAATTTCTTATTGAACTTTGTTTGATGATTATTTGTGTTTAAACTTCTGATTCTCACACGTTTTTGACTAATTTTATGAACCTGCTGCAACCCTAGCCCGTTTGCACTAAAAACCCTAATTTTTTGGGGTTCTTCATTTGGTTTCTGGAAATTGGTACCTCGGACTATGTTCTTGCCTTGGGTTCTTGTGACTTCTCATGATTTACTTGTCCTAGTATGCTTCTACTGAATTTTCTTAGTTCAACCTTTCACTGATATTGTGTACTTGTGTTCATACTGACCATTCGTGCAAGACTTGTATACTTCTCCTTGAATCAGTGTTGTTTAACTTTTGTTTTGTTAAAATTATGTGTCGATTCCTGACTAATCATGCTCTACTTAATTTTATATGATAAACATGATGCCTCTTTCATGACTTTTTAAACCCTTGATTACTCTGAATACCTTATTTTCTGGTTTAATTTGAACCCTTTCCATTTAACGTTTTGATTCTTACCTCTTTACTCAATTTGATTGAATTTTCCTGCCCTAATTGGTTTTCCATGCCTTGTTTGTATTCCGCTGATTATCATTGATTTGTTTCATTAATTAATATGATGTGCATTTACCCTTAATTACCCATTCTATACCTAAATTTTACTTTATTCTTTTCCTTAAATACTGAGTATGTTTTACCGTTGGTTGAACTGTCCCTTGATTAAGGGAAAATCTTGTTGATTTATGTGTGGTTTTCCTGATTTACTACTTAATTGATTTATTACCTTGTTTGTTAAGTTTTTGATTCCTATATAAAACTCATCTTCTTTTAAGTTCTGGAGAAAAATAACAAAGAAGTCCAGTTTAAAACTCTCTCTTATACTTAAAGCTTTCTGCTCTTTTCTGTTACTTGCTACTTCTATTGAACTAGCCGGTTGTAAGCCAAGATTAGTTATTGCACTACATTGCTCTATACTTTGTATCTGCTCTCCTTAACTAGTATGTTCTGATTTAAATACAAGTTCAAAACTCTATGTGTTCTCTTACTGCATTAGTTTACTGATTCTTGTCTATCACTTGACTCTTTTCTATGTAACTAGCATGCTTAAATCCAGGTTTCACTTGGAATATATGAGTACTACCTATTCAACTTATGATTAACATGTCTAATGACTTGTCTATTGCTTTCTCTATCATGTCTCAATTTGACTCATACTCCATGTTTGATTGTCTATTTGTTTACCCAATTCCTGATAGTAATCTACTTTGCTAGGTTACTTACTACTCCCTAAGTACATCTGACCCTATGTTTAATTATTCCTAATATAACTATGTTCTCACTGTTTTTTCTATGGCTGTGTGATTGGCTCTTAAATCCTATAAAGAACTCTAAAAAAGAAACTTCTGTGCTCTTGCTGTTATATTAGTATGTTCTATGTATCCCCAATTTCCATACTTCCTAAGTGAAATCTGTGTCTGAATGGTACTGTTTAAACTACTTATTGATTTCTCACAAGTTCACTATGTTTCAAAACTGTTTTATTACTAATCAATTCCTATTTTTCATAAAACTTCTTTACTTAATTGAGCCCTTTTCAACGCTATTTTTTCATATAAAAACCATTTCAAAACTAGGTCAAGCACTCTCACATTACTCCTAGAGTATTAGGTTCTGCCCCTCTTGCATGTGTACTGCCTTGAGATCCTTGAGATCTCTCTGAACTCTGGCATGTTAGAGTTGGCCCTTCCACGCTGCACTTAAATCAGTTATTGTTGAGAAAAGGTCTAGGTGTTAGCACTGCCCGGGATCCTTGAGGTCCTTAGGGAACTTTGACACACCTATACATGATACTGTCTATGGAACTTTGGCATTTGAAGCTATTGGAGGCTGGGGAAGTCATTTGGGCCTGCTTCAGGCTCCCTATAGTTAACTTCTTCTTTTTCTTTATTGTTTATATAATTTATTCAGATGGTCTGTAATAATTATTTGTAAACAACTTTGGGGTGATTAGTGAAAAAGGGGTGTGTAGCTATGTACATGTTGGTTAACTCAGGTAGATACCATGCCTATAGGATGATGTTTGCTATGTTTTCTTTGCTTTTCACGATATTAGAAATCATGCCTATAGAATCTAAATGGATTCAATAATAAAAACCATGTCTATAAGGTTAAAGTCAACTTTATAATCAGATACCATGCCTATAAAGTGTAAAGTGATTGACTTCAATCTCTGCTACTGTATGTATTGACATTCGTCTCACTAGAAATCATGCCTATAAGTTTGAAAATCAGCTCTCAACAATAAGATACCATGCCTATAGGAATTAAACATCAGAAATCCTTCCTATAGAACTTAAAACCAATTTAGTTAAACAAGTCAGTTTAATACATGTTAGTCCTTCTGAATTGGTTTAATCAACTGTCCGCTTCTTTAAATGAGTTTTCAAACACTGCCTTAATTTACTACCGCTAGAAAGCATGTTTATAGGATCTCAAGTATCTGTTCAAAATTTTTCGCTGTTTTACTGCATCAACGTAGATATCCTGCTCTTAGGACATCACTGTTCTGTGTTTAGGTATGTGTGGTTGATCGAGGAATGGAAAGAAATGGCAGTCACTTCCAACAGGAAATTGGAATATCTGGAGCAAGGAATAGTGGAGCTGGAAGGTAAAGTCATAAAAAGGATCGAGGATTGCCAGAACGCTGAAGGAGCTGAATGAGGACATCTGGCCAGAGCCTACTTGCTGCAGGGTCTACGCGAGCTGGGGGATCTATATGATGGAGTCAGGAAGATCGAATACGGAGAAGGTCCTTCTGGGACCAAATAGGTTATATTTATTTGCTTTCCGAAAAATATAATAAGGCCAAGTGCCAGTAGTGACTTATTTTCATCTTAGTAACGCTTTGGGATTCGTCTATTTTTATATTATGAAATGAAACATTTATTGGCATTTAAAGTTCTCTAAATATATTTGTCACTAGGCCTACCTCGGGCACAATGAGGCTCCCAAATTAAGACACGGATTTACATTTCTGCAATATATGTTTAAATAATGCAAACATTTCAAAATCTTCACTAACTTGTTACCTTTTTGTTTTTCTTTATTTTGATTATTCCCATCCCCTTAGGTTGGTTCACTCATACTGGACTCATCAGCGTATCATACCAGATCTAGAGGCCCTCCACCTCCTCCTCCTCCAAGAAACACAAAAGGCAAAGGAAAAGCAAAAATGGATGACTTAAGTGGTATCCGAAAGGAAAATGTTGAGAACGTAGAAACTTCAGATAGACGGAGCTCTCCGGCACCGAATGAACAGGTATTGAGATTGGAACAAAAGATACTGGAATTGCAAGGAGAACTTGAGCAGGTTCGCACCTTCGCAAACTTGTCCCTCACCTTGAATGTCCCGAACATCAACCAACAGACCATAAAGAACTCAGCACCTCCCCCAAAGCACACAAAACCAACACCCACAAAATCCTCCCGCACCAAATCAATATGCAACTCCACCCCAGAATCCCAACCAATTACCAATACCAACTCTACCACAACAACACCATAACCAATTCAGTACCCACCAACCACCACCTACCACACCCCCCAAAACACACCACAACCCGTTTCCGATCCCAAAAATTCCACCAATGACCGTCATTACACCCAAGTCCCTGGCACCCATCAGAGCAACCCTATATATGTGGAAACTGTACCTCACTCTATCCAACCAAACTCCTATACACCGGAATCCTCCAAAAAAGACATGCTCATTATAAACATGGATGAAGAGCTCAAGAAGTTGAAAAGTCATGTTCAGGGTGTTGAAAGTGACAAAGGAATAGAAGGTTTGAACTATGAAGACTTATGCATACAGCCAGATATAGAACTGCCATAGGGATACAAACTCCCCAAGTTCGAGATGTTTGACGGCGCAGGTGATCCAGGGTTCATTTGAAGACTTATTGTGACAAGCTTGTTGGGGTTGGAAAGGATGAAAAGATTCGGATGAAACTCTTTATGAGGAGTCTTACTGGAGATTCTTTGTCCTAGTACATTAGCCAGGATCCCAAGAAATGGTCCAGTTGGGTTAGTATGGCGTCCGACTTCATGGATCGATTCAGGTTCAACACAGAAAATGCACCAGATATTTTCTACATATAGAATCTCAAGAAGAAACCCACCGAGACCTTTCGTGAATACTCTACCAGTTAGAGATCATAAGCGGCCAAAGTCAGGTCCTCTTTGGACGAGGGACAAATGAACAAGTTCTTCGTCAGGTTGTTGGATCCGCAGTACCATGAAAGATTGATGATTATTGAAAATTATAAGTTCTCTGATATCATCAAACTCGGGGAAAAAAATCGAACAAAGAATAAAAAGTGGTATGGTAATAAACTTTGAGGCACTACAGGCAATGAATAAGGTAGTTCAATCGGGCGGCATATCAAAGAAGAAAGATGTTGGGACAATGATGGTGGCTCAAGGACCGAAATCTCCATACACATATCAAACACCTCCACTTACATATCAAACACCTCTACCCACATATCGAACTCCTCCAGTCACATATCAAACACCTCCACCCACATACCAAACAGCTCCACCCACGTACCAGACACCACCACCCACATATCAACCCTCATCTCCCAGATACTCCCAAACAGTCACTGCCTATCATACCTTTAACTCCCAACTACCTCATTTCCAGTCACCACCAACTCACCAAAATTATCCAAGACGAAGAACCAACTTCGACCGCAAACCACCCAGAAAATACACCACCATTGTTGAGCTCATCGACTAGTTGTATGAGAGGTTGAAAGCTGCAGGTTACATCACTCCGGTTCTTGCTGTGGCATTAGAAAATCCATCCCAATAGGTCAATTCGAACAAAACTTTTGTGTACCATTCCAGTATGAAGGGGCACACCACTTCTGAGTGCCGAACATTGAAGGATAAGATCCAGACGCTAATCGACAACAAGGTCATGCAGGCAAAGGAAGCCGCACCTAATGTCCGTAATAACCCCCTCCCAGATCATAGAGGTGGTGGAGTACATATGATAAAGACGAACGAAGAGTGGGACCCTGAGGGGTCGATTGGGCTTATTCGAGAAGGCTATAACTTTAAAGTTACAGCCATGCTTACTCCTATTGTGCTACAGACTCAGTCACCAATCGAGGTTGAAGTAGCTGCATCAGTTCCATTTGAGGTAGAGGTGGCTCTGCCTGTGGCCACCCTTGCCCCATTTGAAGTAGAAGTGGTCACACTTTTTACAGTAACGGTGGCCGTAAATGAAAGGACAAACATATAAACTGATCGAAGCAATTAACAAATGATTTTACATAATATCTACCTTGGTCCTATATGTATCATGACTCATGAGCTATCGTTTCAAATGTCTTTTTAGTTTCTTCCTTCCCTAAAACAGAAAGGTTGCGAAAGTGTCTTTAATTAGACTAGGAATGACTAGAACTGGTAGAGTCTATACACCCAAAAATTTGGGAGGTTCAAGTAGGGATGCACTATTAGGCAGCCTATCATTGAGACCGGGCCAGATGACCTGTGGAGGAAAGTGCAGGCAAAGGAGTATTCCATTATTGACCACCTGAACAAAATCCCTGCTCAGTTATATATCTTGTCACTATTGCAAAATTCATAGGCACATAGGAACACTTTAATGAAAGTGCTGAGCGAGGCTTATGTACCTAATAACATCACTGGCGGAGAAATGGACAACATAGTAGGGCAAGTGCTGGAAAGTCATAAGATTATCTTCCACGAAGATGAGCTACCCCTGAGGGGTTGAATCACAATCGAGCATTACATATCATAGTGCAATTTGAAGATAAGTTCATTGCCAGGGTCTTGGTTGAAGGAGGTTCAAGCCTCAATATTTGCCCATTGGACACTCTGAAGAGGTTGGACAAAGGTTTCCATGAAACATGGGTAGGAAGCATGAACGTGAAAGCTTTCGATGGGTCCCAAAGGGCCACGATCGGGGAAATCAACCATTGCTTGCAGATGGGTCCAACTTGGTTCTATGTCGAGTTTCAGGTGCTTGACATACCAGCCTCATATAATCTTCTATTGGGCCGACCATGGATCCATGCCGCTGGAGTCGTGCCTTCTATACTACATGAGCTGTCACACCTCTTTTTTTACGTGATTTAATACACCCCATGAAGGGCGTAAAGGAGTTTTTCCACTTAAAGGACAGTCGGAACGGAATTTATTATTATTTATTCAGAGTCGCCACTTGGAAGATTAATGGTGTCCCAAGTCACCGGTTGCATCCTGAACCGAGGAAAATATGACTCTGTTAACAGTCCGCGAGCTAGAAATCCGGATAAGGAATTCTGTTAACCCGGGAGAAGGTGTTAGGCATTCCCGGATTCCGTAGTTCTAGCACGGTCGCTCAACTGTCGTATTTGATTTTATCTGATTTCCATATATGTTCTATTTTTATGTGCCTTTTATTAATAACCCTCTTTCATTCTATTTGTTATTTATTTACAAGAATTACAACGTCGTGAAAATGTATCTCGAACCACGCCGTACCAGTACGCCCGTGGCTTTTAACACACTTCGACTTCGTTGAGATTTGGATTTGGGTCACATAAATGTGCACCCGTATTCAGGAAAATAATATTATTAACACCCATGCCTAAAGCGATTACGCGTTTATTAACTTTGGGGAAGACCGTGAAATTCGCTAAACGGTCCCTCCCGAATTTTTAAGTATTTTTAGTAAACAATTATTGAGGGCCCCGCAATTGTATTTTATTTAGCGAGGCTTGTCTCATTTTATTTATTAAGGTCAAACTAAAGTAACTAAGTTTTCTATATTTGTTTTGTCTCTAAA
>MU664611.1:0-16755 GCA_026770625.1 Nicotiana glauca
GAGTTTTTATTGATACTATTGAATTAATTATGCCTAGATATCATTGTTTCAGAGTCGGATTGTAGAGGAAAGGCGTTATTTGAGGATTTATTGCTATTTTTTGGACCGAGGTAAATGTTTGATCTAACTTTGGCTTGAGGGAATAGGATTAGAGTGTTATTAATTGCTAATTGCTAAATAATCGAGTACGGTGTATAGGCATGGTGACGAGTATGTATACACCGGTGTCTAGCATGACCGTGGGTCCTTGTTTGTACTTATTCTGATATTTATTTGGGGCTCTTCCATGCTAATTGATGAATTCTACATAACGTGAAGAGTATGAGGATTAGTTATAAATTGTGAATTCTTTGGAGCGTTGGCTCGAACAATAAAAATATTATTGAGTAAGGAATGAAAGAAATGGAAAGAGATATGATTAATCCCTTGCCGGGATAGTTTGAGTATATATGGATTATCTCTCTTGCCGGGATGTGAAAGTTGTTATTGTTGATCCCTTGCCGGGATTTAGCTATTTAATTGTGTTTTCCCTTGCCGGTACATTTCTTATTATTTGCTTATTCCCTCGCCCGTTTGGTTGTGATTGTTGTTTGGGTGAGGAAGAGTGATAATGCACGAAAGGTCATTCCGTGCCATGTTTTGATTATATTTGCACGAAGGGTCATTCAGTGCCATGTTTTGATTGTATTTGCACGAAGGGTCATTCCGTGCCATGTGTTGATTATATTTGCACGAAGGGTCATTCCGTACTATGTTTTATTATTTATGCACGAAGGGAAATTCCGTGCTCTGATTCGACTATAATTGCACGAATGATCATTCCGTGCCATGAAATGAGAGTTATGTGAGGGAAAGCACGAAGGGTGATGCCGTGCATTTTATTTGATTGCTTTTGGAGAGATTGAGAGTAAAAGCACGAAGGTTGATGTCGTGCAACTGTTGATTTTCCTGCTTTTGTTAAATATTGTTATTGCCCTGTTCCTTGCTTAAGTTGTTGAATTTGTATCCGGATTGTATTCCCCTATAGCATGTTTCCCTCCCTTTTTAACTGTTTAATTTCGGTATTCTTTCCTTTTATTATATATATATATATTGAACCGCACAAGTTGATTTGGTAGTCCTACCTAGCCTCGTCATTACTTCACCGGGGTTAGGCCAGGCACTTACCAGCACATGGGGTCGGTTGTGCTGATACTACACTTTTGTGCTTTTTTGCACAGATCACGGTATCGGAGCAGCTTTTGGACCACAGCAGTAGTATAGTGATCGGGAGCTGACTTCAGTCCAGGGACTTACAAGGTAGCCTAGATGGCGTTCGCATGCTGAAGTCCCTTTGCATATTTTCAGTTTGTTTTCATTGTACCGAGACAGACATTATGTATTTTCTATTCAGACTTATTTGTAGCGCTCTTTAGTGGTCTGTGAGGTAGCGACTCCAGTCTTGGGTAGTGAAATGTTAAACTTCCGCATTTTGGGTTTTCAGTTATTTATGTTTTACAGACTTTCGCTTTATTTAAAGATTCGTTATCTTATTATTGTTGTGTTGTTATCCGAATATGTTTAAATGCTTGGCTTGCCTAGCTCCGACAGTAGGCGCCATCACGACTCCCAATGGTGGGAAATCCGGTTCGTGACAACCCCCAACTCCAGAATTACCATACATAGCTATTCACAGTCTCGGAATCCCCAACGGACATCGATAATACTGAAATGCACTTCAAGCCAAACTTAAGAAATTTCTTCTAAAATGCTAACTTCCACAATAGGCGCCAAAACGCTCCCGGGTTATCCAAAACCCGAACCGGGCATACGCCCAAGTTCGAAATCATCATACGAACCTGCTGGAACCTTCAGATCCTAATTCCGAGGTCGTTTACTCAAAATTCCAATCCTAGTTCATTCTTTCAACTTTAAGCTTCTGAAATGAGAATTCTCTTTCCAAATCGACCCTGAACTTCCCGAAATTCAATTCTGACCACGCGTACATGTCATAATACCTAAAATGAAGATGTTCATGGCCTCCAAGATCTGAACAGAGAGCTAGGACACAAAACGACCGATCGGGTCGTTACAAAGTACTTATGTTGGATGATTGTTATTACGTTCCTAAATTTATTTCGAACATAATTTCAGCTTCTATATTAGATAAATGTGGTTTTCACATAAATATAGGAAATGTTATTTGCTCAATTTATTATGGTGATAATTTATATGTGAATGGCTATCTCCAACATGATGTTTATGTCTTACCTAATGTGAATGCTAAGATAAAACGAGATGATCAAGTAAATCATACATACATTTGGCATTGTAGACTTGGTCATATTGGAGAGAAAAGAATTAACATGTTGTACAAGGAAGGGTACCTCGACAAATATGATTTTGAATCATATCCAACTTGTGAATCTTGTCTCAAAGGAAAAATGACCAAATCTCCATTTACTGGAAATGGAGAAAGAGCTACTGAATTATTGGGACTAATTCATACAGATGTTTGTGGGCCCATGAAAATTCAAGCCAGAGGTGGATATTCTTACTTCATCACTTTCACTGAGGATACGTCAAGATATGGATTTGTGTATCTTATGAAACATAAATCTGAATCTTTTGAAATGTTCAAAAGGTTCTGTAGTGAAGTTGAGAAACAGACAGGCAAAAGTATCAAGGTACTAAGGTCTGATAGAGGTGGAGAATATTTTAGTGAAGATTTTACTAAGTATCGCAAAGAGAATGGGATTCTCTCACAGTGGACACCTCCAGGAACACCACAACATAATGGTGTGTCTGAAAGGAGAAATAGAACCTTATTAGCTATGGTGAGATCTATGATGGGGTTCGCTGATCTTCCAATAAATTTATGGGAATATGCTTTGGAAGCAGCAACACACTTACTTAATAAAGTTCCCACTAAGTCAGTCTCTACAACACCATATGAGATATGGAAATGATGTAAGCCTAACCTTAAACATATTAAAGTTTGGAGTTGTCCAGCTTATGTTAAGAGACTACAGTCTAATAAACTTGACTCAAGATCTGATAACTGTAGGTTCATTGGGTATCCCAAGGAAACAATGGGATATTATTTCTATCACCCTTCTGACCATAAAGTGTTTGTGGCCAGAAGAGCAACCTTTTTGGAAAGGCAATTTCTTTTAGAAGGAAATTATGATGGAGAAATAGAACTTAATGAAGTTCAAGAAACTAATGAATCAACACAAAATAAAGATCATGAGACCCAAGTTGAAGAACTTTTATTGGATGTTTTGGAGTTGCCAAGGAAGTTACCATCTTCAACGGTTGAAGTTCAAGAACTAAATGTAGTTCAAGAACAGGTTAATGAACTAGTTCCAAACCAAATTGAACACCAACCAAATTCAGCATAAGGTGAACATGTTGTACAAGTACCTCTTAGAAGGTCTACACGAGAACGTCATATACCAACTAGATTAAATCTAATGGTACAAGATGATGTATCAAATGAGGTTAATCATAATGATGATGACCCAAAGACCTATGAAGAGGCAATACAAAGTTTTGATTATGAGAAATGGCAAAAGTCCATGGAATCCGAAATGGAATCCATAAAGGAAAATAAAGTATGGACTTTAGTTGAACCTTCAAAGGATATAAAACCTATAGGTTGTAAATGAATTTTTAAGAAAAAGATTGGAGCAGACGGAAAGGTGGAGACCTACAAAGACCGTATTGCTATCCTCTTCAGAAAGAAGGAGTCGACTATGACGAAACTTTCTCTCCCGTGGCAATGCTCAAAATAATTCGGATTTTGCTTGCTATAGCAGCATACTATGATTATAAAATATGGAAAATGGATGTGAAAATAACTTTCCTTAATGGTTAGCTAGAAGAGGATGTGTACATGACACAACCTGAATGTTTCACATCTTCGTCTGATCATAACAAAATTTGCAAGCTACAAAGATCCATTTATGGACTAAAGCAAGCTTCTCGAAGTTGGAATATTCGCTTTAACAAGACAATTGAAAAGTTTAATTTTGTTAGATGCGAAGAAGAACCTTGTGTGTACAAAAGGGATAGTGGGAGCACAATTATATTCTTAGTGTTATATGTTGATGATATATTGCTCATAGGGAATGAGATGCCGGCATTACAAAGTACCAAGATTTGGCTATCTGAACAGTTCTCCATGAAAGACTTGGGAGAAGCAGCATATATATTAGGAATAAAGATCTATAGAGATAGATCTAGGAAGTTTCTTGGACTTTCCCAGTCTTTGTACATTGATACGATCTTAAAGGGGTATAATATGGGTAATTCCAAAAGAGGTTATCTACCGATAGGCACTGGAATTACTCACAGTAGGGAGGATTGTCCTAAAACACCTGAAGAGAGAGAACGCATGTGTAGCATCCTATACGCTAGTGCAGTGGGAGCTATCATGTATACCATGACATGTACACGTCCTGATGTGAATTATGCACTTGGAGTGACTCGCCGTTATCAAGCAAATCCTGGTAAGGAACATTGGAAAGTGGTGAAGACCATTCTTAAGTACTTAAAAAAGACCAAAGACCAATTCCTCATTTATGGAGATTCTGAGTTGAAACTTGAATGTTATACTGATGCAAGTTTCTCTTCAGATAGAGATGATAGAAAATCTATTTCTGGTTATGTATTCACCTTAAACGGTGGTGCAGTGAGTTGGAAAAGTTCCAAACAAGCTACAGTAGCTGATTTAGTGACTGAAGCAGAATATATAGTAGTAAGTGAGGCTACTAAGGAAGCTGTATGGATGAAAAAGTTCTCAACTGAACTTGGTGTGGTTCCTTCAATAGAAGGTGCGGTTCCACTATTGTGTGACAATACTGGAGCTATTACTCAAGCAAAAGAATCAAGATCATACCAAAAGTCCAAACACGTTATGTGAAGGTATCACTTGATAAGAGAGATCATTGAATGTGGAGATGTGGAGATTCAAAAAGTTGATGGAAAAGAAAATGTAGCAGACTCATTCACTAAAGCTCTTGGTGCAAAAGAGTTTGACAAGCACAAGTAAAAATTGGGGATGAAGTACAGGAGCGATTGGATCTAGTGCAAGTGGGAGATTGTTAAGGATATAGTATATATGCCTTAGATCCAATATCATATTTGATGATTTGAACATATTTTTGTGAACGTTATTTGATATAAAGTTATATGACATTCTTTTATCATAGTTATTATTAATTATTTGATTAATTTGATAAGTTCCTTGATTAAATTTTGAGATTTGTCATCATGATAGAGATCATGATAATGAGAGCAAAGTCTCTTACAATTTAATCTAAATTTGTTCTTAATAGTAAGATTATTAATTTGGACATTAGTAATACGGTTAGATCAATATTTATGTGATCGTCCTTATGGAATGAAGATTAGTTGATATCATTAACTAAATCACATAGATAGATGATACATATAGAGATATGATCATTGAACCGACTCATTGGATAATTCCTAATAGTTAGAATTACCATAAACTGTCAATGAGATATTCTCTTGAAGAATGTGATGTAAAAGTTTCCTTTGACCTGAGATCGTTATAGTAATTAACAAGTTATTTATTATGCTTTGATACCAAACACCTATGGTCTTAGGGCGATAGTTGAAAGGATATTGGGTACGATTAAATGCTTGTAGAATTAGTGATTGATCAAGATGGAATCTGTCAACTCTTGGTAATGAGTTTAAGCTTCATGTTGTCATGAATTATAAATGACCAAACTAAGACCTTGGCCAGGGCAATTGAATGAAAGAAGAAATGAGTTCTTAGGTCATTCAATGGTTGATTATATTTGACATAAACACATAGTTGGTCGCCTATTTGGATTTGACAACTGAACCATATCATAGGGTGATCCAGAGCTTTAAGGACAGAAGGAATTACTATATTATTCTTCTACTGGTTCTTGAGAGTAAATTGTATACTTTATTCTATCCGTTCGTTAAGGAGTGTTGCTAGACGCCACCCTTGATTAGTATATTGATGTGATCAATTTACTACCGGGTTAGTATTGAACCTATGGGGTCGCACACTAACGAGTGTTCTGATCATTGCAAAAGAATTAATTACTTTATTATTTGATAATTAAATTAAAGAATTTAATTAGTCAAATAAATTTAGTTATTAGTCTAAATAAAATATTATTATATTTTTTGCTAGCACGGATGATAAAATTAATATTGTGAATAAATTAAAGTTTCTATTTGGACAAAAATATTAAATTGTATTTCTTGGTTGAAATATATATAAGTAATATGTGTGTATATAAGGTGCATATATATACAATATTAATGAAGAACACTTGATCCAATTTTGATTGGACATGGAATTCCATGAAAGAATTCCTACGGAAGAATTCAATTCAAACTCCTCAAGATCTTGGAAGACTCATCCCATTTAGAATGAGATATATTTTTCAATGGAAAACTTTTACAAAGTTAATAAAGAAAGTTTGTCATATTCATTCCATTTAGAATGAGATATATTTTTCAATGGAAAATTTTTACAAAGTTAATAAAGGAAGTTTGTCATATTCATTCCACTTAGAATAAGATATATTTTTAAATGGATTCAACTTTTATATTAAAAGACTTAGTCTTGATTTAGAATTGGAAGACATTCCATTGTATTAGCAAAACTCTTAATTCTTCCACATTTTTCATCTTCCATTTTTGAAGTGAAAAATAAAAGGTTTGAGAAGCCATAAAAATCAAGAGAAAATATTTTTGACAATAATAGTTCTTTTCATTTTCATGTAACATTAAGTTGAGATTTTTTAGAAAAATTTCAGCACAATATTTTTGTTCAATTTGTTCACGGGTTTTCATTGATCAAAGAGTTAACAGCAAGGATCGGTCTCGGTATGGACACGCATAGAGTCTTCGCACTATCAAAGAAAATTTTAAAACAAGACTCTCCTCACCAGGTACGTTTTAGATCCGATCTTTGACAGGTAAATAATTTTTAAACACGAAAAGTTTTGCCTAGGTTTGTTATTATCTTCCGTTGCGTGTTACGAACACATATAAGCAATCCTGCATATTGATCACCATATTCCATTTTGCCTTTGAGTTAAAAAGAAAGCGTAAAAAAAAATAAAAATTAAGCAATGCTTTAACAACAACAACAACAACAACCCAGTATAATATCATAATTAAAGCCTTAAACCTGAAAACGAAAAAAAGGTAATTAACGCCCCAAAATAAAATTACAGAGATATTAGAAAGAGATTATCACAAACGTATAGAATGCCTTGTCGCGCGAAGAGTTCATTTGTAACCAGAAAGTCGTCATCGCGAAGATCGAATACTGGAAATTTGTATGTTCTAGCAAATCGACAGTTTCATAGATTTTTGCCGACATCTCGCTTTTCGATGGGCTTCGTATAATGCAAACAATTCATATGCCCTTATATAAGAAATCAACTGATTAAGCGAATAAAGCTTTAGTTTCTAAAATAGGAAGTTGGTTGATTGAATGAAAAACTCGAATCGGAAATTAACCACATTGTAATATCAATTTTATAGTCTCTAATTTAGCTAGTGGTAGGGCTTTTCAAATTCTGATATGTTTTAATTCTGGTTAGTCATTATTGGTCATTGTTTGACTCAAAAGTTATCATATACTTTATGAATACAAAACAATATACATGAGTTACGGGCAAATCATAGCAAATCGTAATAATCCATGAACCAATTGAAAGAAATGATAATAAATACTCGAGATTAGGAGAAGAAGCATCATCAACTTTTATTGATAGTGTTGGTTTGGTCTGTCTCTCCATGAAGAGGTTCAGGACCTTACAATGGAGTTTTATCTTCCCCCAAGATGGGTACCTTTGTCTCTCCTCTCTCTTCTTCTTCCTGGAGAACAGTGGTTTTGAAGAAGCCCCCCTTTTCTAGGGTTTATTCCTCTCGTATTTATAGTTATGAGCTCCGTGAGCTAATAGTAAGTGGCTGTGGCCACGTTGAGTTTTCATCCCCGTGGGGAGATGGATAGGCCTTGCCTTCACGTATCCAACCAAATAAGAGTCGAATAATATTATGGATAAGTGGCCATACCACTTATTAATTATAGATTAGCTTGAGACGAGATTAACTTCGTTAATTATCGTGGGGTCGGATTCTAACACATACAGTTAGTCCCTCCACTTATTGCGGTCGTACCTCGATCGAGCTCGATGAACGGACTTCATCGATTGTGACCTGAAAAACCTAAATGAGGGGGTCGGTTGTCGCTTTGGTCGAGACTGAACTCTTTTTCGCGACAGACTGAACCTTGTGGAATGTCGGCGTTGCGTTATCAAATTACCAAGTCGCCGTATAATCAAGACCGAATGCCTCTTCTCGGCGAAGATATATGACGTTTTAACATAATTCGAGCGAGACCGAACTTCGTTACGTTCTGGTCCTCGCATCTGCTTGGGATCATAGTTGTTGACGACGGGGGACAGGCCGTATGTGATACGGCTGTGGGGAATAAATATGCGCCGGGTATGTATTTGGTCACGTCCAGAATTTGGAAGACGTACGACACATTCTTTCAGCGTTCGCAGGCCGTTACGATTATTTCGACGGCGAGACATTCGCGGATGGCTGAGAAGTCGCTTCGTGGAGTTCGTCATAGTGACGCATGCTTCGGCAGAACCGAACCGTATTACGGTTGGTCATGTAGTTAATGATGGCTTTTGGGTTTCGCGAAAGCCATTTACGTTGCCTATAAAGGTGGGTTGAGTCATTCATTTTTCATATCGTCATTGTTCATCTGAGAGAGATTTTGAAGAAACTTTTTCATTCTGCTAATTCATCTTCTCCTTTCTTTCCTCGATTGTGATAACCTTTGTCTTGCCCACCGAATTCTATCCCTTTCTCTTTAGTAGATCAACAATGGCAGGCAGTTCTTCCCACGATGCTCTTCCGAGGGACTTTTCGGTCAATTCTCCGGTAGTTGAAGGGCCACCTCCGGCAATGGGAGGTGCACAACAGGTAGAAACCGGAGAAGTTCCATCGGTTGACGAGGTAGTTCCTCGGCCCGGAGGTCTGGCGATCGATTTCACCGTCGACGGTGGAGAGGACCCGGTGGATGAAGCCCCGTTAATAGGGGAAATTGGGGTAGCCCGATTACAGGAATAGGGGGTCATCCCCGCCCATGCGGACATCGTTCTCTCTAGAAGCGAGGAGAGGGTCCACATCGACCGCAGGGGATACTGCGTCTTTTATGCCTATCCCTTCAGGTTGGGGTTTAAGATTCCGCTCCCAATGCTGGCGGTGGATTTCTTTCGTTATTACGGGGTGTGCCTGGGTCAGCTTACTCCTTCCCTCTATAAATTATTGGCGATGTTTATCAAGTATGGGGAGTTAGCCGGTAGGGTGGTTTCGCTGCAGCACGTGCTCAGCCTCTACGCCCCTCAAGAGTCCGTGGCACCATGATTCGGGCATGCCCTCGTGGGTCGAGGGGCCTGACTGCGACACTGGACAATGAGGTCGACCCCTGTCCTTTTGAGCATTTCTTTTACATCAGGACCAAGCATTTAGTGGCGTGTCCCACTGGGTTCCCAGAGGCTTGGATCCATGCACGTAAGTTTCTTTATCGTCGTATTCTTTTTTGTTTCGCATTCGTGAGTGCTAAATCGTGCCATTTTTGTATCTGAGAAGTTGCCGCCAACTCCGTTAGCTGGGATACGTGGGTGGGTTGAGGCTGTGTTTCCTCATACCGAGGGGGTACGGACGTGGGCGTCTTTCTGGGAGAGGCATGGCCGCAGGCCTGCTACAGGTGAGAAGTTGACTTTTTCTTTTGTTCTGCTTTGATTCGACTTTATTTACCAACTTTGCTTTTCTGTGACAGGGAGGGAACGTCGTGGCAGGGCTCCTCAGTTGGCCTTCCGGCGACTGGGTGCAGTTGCTCGGCTTATTGCAGCACCAGCACCGCGCCGCGTACCGAGGGCGGTGTCAGTTGAATCTTCGGCGGCTCCTTCCCTGCCACAGGCCGCACTTTGGGATGAGGGGCCGTCGGGGGTTGTGCTCCCTAGAGCGGAATCGCCCTCAGACGGGGAGGAGGAGGAGAGGCCGCTGATTAGACGCAGGGTTGCGTTCACACCGCTTCCTCCCATGGTAATTAACTTGGATTCCCCTCCAGCGGATGCGGAAGAGAGTGCGGCCGCGGCGCCCGCCCTTGAGAGCGAGCAAATAATGGGGGTTGCCCCGGCTGGCTTAGGAGATGATGATACCGTCGTTCCGGCGACTCAGTTAGTGACTCCCGTTGCTGAGATAGGGGGTATTTCCTCAGCGGCCGCTGAGGTCGGTGAGCCAAGCGCTCCGTTGGTGGTTATGGCGGGTGACTCTGCCTTGCCAGTGGTGGGAGGAGGAAGAGACGCATCCGGAGAAGAGTATGAGTCCGAATCTGATTTGGACCCCGAGGACGTCCGCATGTTCCGGGAAGGCTTTACAAACTCCGTCGTGCGCGCAGAGGGAAGGTCTCGCCTCATTGAGGTCCCCACGGATTTAAACTTATTGCTCCAGGGCTCGAGTTTGGTGCTGCAGTTTGGGCTGCTATGCTCGAAAACCGAGAATGCGTCGCTAAGGGACATCACGGATATTGGGTTGATGAATGAGGTGGCCGTAATGGGCTTGAGGGTATGCACTCTGACGTTGGTTTGCTTCTTCTTTTGACTTAGTTTGCTTTTTATCCTAATCGTGGCTTTCGCTTTGCAGTCTTATTTGCTGGAGGTAGAGGGCATTCGTCGAGCTAACGTTTGCTCGACGATATTTTTGCGGGTGTTGGAGAAATACTGCCTCTACCGGGAGTGGTGCCAGGAGATGCGCATGCTCTTGAGAAATGATCCCCGTAGCCGGGCCCTGGTCGAGGAATTGGCGAGGCGGGAGCTTCAAATGCAGCAAGCACTTGGTAGAATAAGTGCCCTTGAGGAGCAGCTCCGTCGGAAGGACGAGGAGCACGAGGCGGGGAAGAGGGCCGTGGCCGAGTGTGAACGCCGGGGTTTGGCTAAGGCGGCGGAGGCCGCAGCGGCATGGAGAGGGAAGGTAGCTTCATTGGAGGGCGAGGTCGTAGCCCTGAAGCGTCCTCGTCTAGGGCTGAGGCGTTGAAGGAGGCTATCCGCGTGCACGAGTCCCATATGGCGCTGGTGAGGGCTACTGCGGCTTTTAGGGAGGCGAACCTCGAGGAGGGGATAGGTGTTTTTGAGCATAATGCCCAAGTTATGGCGGACTGGGTTACGGCCTTGGAGGAAGAGAATCAGCGCCTTCGGGACCAGGCCGCTTCTTCCAGCCAGGCTCGTGAACTTTGGGTTTTTGCTGAGACACAACGTGATGTATATAAGAGTTTGTGGGAGGAAGGCATCGTGGCCGAAGCTGCTTTTGAGGGGGCGCGCAAAAAGGCTCGTGAGGCCCGTATTGATTGTGGTTTTGATGTGGCGATGCCAGAGGCTGACGATGGCGCAAATGGGGGCGCGGATGGCGCCGAATAAAAAGAAACATTTTTTTGTCTTGTTTGCCGCTTGGCGTTTGCTTTTTTTGTTTTTCTTTCTTCCCCCTTTTTTTTATTGACCGGCCTTGGCCGGGTGTAAGCGGGGATGACCCGCAATTAACCTTGTAAATAAATGAAATCTTCTTTCCGTTATTTTCCTTGTACTTATTTGTACTTCGCTCTTTTTTCCTTTGGATTTTTCTTTGCAAGCGTTCGTGGGAGCGATTTGCCTTTGAGTTTGGCTTTGGTAGGTGTGTTGATTTTTGTTGATGCCTTTTTTTCTTCGACCCGAGATTAATGAGTCGGAACCGTCGCTTGGCGACAATGGCGCTTAGCCCTAGTCCCAGTTCGGGCGAGGTCGAACTACTGGCTGTGATGGTAAAAACATGATCTTGTGGTTCGACCGGGGTCGAACTTTTCGTGCCCCTAATCTTAATTCGAGTTAGATGTACTTACTTGAATGGCGAGGGTGACTCACCCGCGTCTTGGTTCATTAGCGGTTGAGTTTTGCTGTGTTCAATGGTGAAGGAGCTTGGTCCGAGTCCCGATTCATCCATAGCTGCACTTGTTAGCGAAGGCGCATAGCCCGAGTCTTGGTTCAACCGTAGTTGAACTTGCTGGCGAAGGCGCATAGCCTGAGTCTTGGTTCAACCGTAGTTGAACTTGTTGGCGAAGGCGCATAGCCTGAGTTCCAGTTCAGCCGTTGTTGAACTTGCTGGCAAATGCGCATAGCCTGAGTTTTGGTTCAATTGTTGTTGGACTTTGTCAATTTTGACGGCGAAAGCGCATAGCCTGAGTCCCAGTTCAACTGTTGTTGAACTTGCTGGCGAAGGCGCATAGCCTGAGTCCCAGTTCGACTATTGTTGAACTTGTTGGCGAAGGCGCATAGCCTGAGTCCCAGTTCGACTGTTGTTGAACTTACTAGCGAAGGCGCATAGCCTGAGTCCCAGTTCAACTATTGTTGAACTTGCTGGCGAAGGCGCATAGCCTGAGTCTCAGTTCAACAGTTGTTGAACTTTGTCAATTTTGACGGCAAAGGTGCATAGCGTGAGTCCCAGTTCAACTGTTGTTGAACTTGCTGGCGAAGGCGCATAGTCTGAGTCTCAGTTCAACTGTTGTTGAACTTGCTGGCGAAGGCGCATAGTCTGAGTCTCAGTTCAACTGTTGCTGAACTTGCTGGCGAAGGCGCATAGCCTGAGTCCCAGTTCAAATGTTGTTGAACTTGCTGGCGAAGGCGCATAGCCTGAGTCTCAGTTCGACTGTTGTTGAACTTGCTGGCGAAGGCGCATAGCCTGAGTCTCAGTTCAACTATTGTTAAACTTGCTGGCGAAGGCGCATAGCCTGAGTCTTGGTTCAACTGTTGTTGAACTTGCTGGCGAAGGCGCATAGCCTGAGTCCCGGTTCAACTGTTGTTGAACTTGCTGGTGAAGGCGCATAGCCTGAGTCCTGGTTCAACTGTTGTTGAACTTGCTGGCGAATGCGCATAGCCTGAGTCCCAGTTCTACTGTTGTTGAACTTGCTGGCGAAGGCGCATAGCCTGAGTCCCAGTTCGATTGTTGTTGAACTTGCTGGAGAAGGCGCATAGCCTGAGTCTCAGTTCAACTGTTGTTGAACTTGCTAGCGAAGGCGCATAGCCTGAGTCTCATTTCAATCCGTAGTTGAACTTGTTGGCGAAGGCGCATAGCCTGAGTCTTGGTTCAACCATAGTCGAACTTGCTGGCGAAGGCGCATAGCCTGAGTCTTGGTTCAACCATAGTCGAACTTTGTCAATTTTGACGGCGAAGGCGCATAGCCTGAGTCTTGGTTCAACTGTTGTTAAACTTTGGCAATTTTGACGGCGAATCCTGTATCTGGGATGCGGGAGATGCAGAGGATCTCAAAGGGGGGCTTCTTCTTGTTCGCACTGTCGGAGATCGGAGAGGGAGAGTGCTTGGATTTTGATTTGAGATCTTCGAGTTTTCCTTGCTAGAGGTGTTGTTTTGGGCTTGTTCGAGCGAGGTTGTTTTTTTTTTTTTTGGCGTTTCTTTCCTTTTGGTCCAGAGAAGAACTACGTGATTTTGCTAGGAAATCCCCACAGACGGCGCCAAATTGTTTGACTCAAAAGTTATCATATACTTTATGAATACAAAACAATATACATGAGTTACGGGCAAATTATAGCAAATCATAATAATCCATGAACCAATTGAAAGAAATGATAATAAATACTCGAGATTAGGAGAAGAAGCATCAACAACTTTTATTGATAGTGTTGATTTGGTCTACCTCTCCATGAAGAGGTTCAGGACCTTACAATGGAGTTTTATCTTCCCCCAAGATGGGTGCCTTTGTCTCTCCTCTCTCTTCTTCTTCCTGGAGAACAATGGTTTTGAAGAAGCCCCCCTTTTCTAGGGTTTATTCCTCTAGTATTTATAGTTGTGAGCTCCGTGAGCTAATAGTAAGTGGTCGTGGCCACGCTGAGTTTTCATCCCCGTGGGGAGATGGATAGGCCTTGCCTTCACGTATCCAACCGAATAAGAGTCGAATAATATTATGGATAAGTGGTCATACCACTTATTAATTACGGATTAGCTCGAGACGAGATTAACTTCGTTAATTATCGTGGGGTCGGATTCTGACCCATACAGTCATGATGATGAGTAACTGAAACCAACGTTCTAAAAGGCGGGGGGTGAGGCGAGGAGTTTTACCTCTCACAAGGTGAGGCGTAAGCCTTGAGACATGGGGCGTAAGTCCCACAGATCTTTAAATTTTACTAATTTTAAAAATTTTAAGATAGTATAAAATAAAAAATAACTATAAAAATTCCATCAAAATCACAAAAATATAACGAATAATCTATTAAAAATATTTATAAATTATAATTCGACTATGAATAATATGAAAAGTATGACATATATCATAATATGCAAATTAGTTACAATGTCGTTACAACTCAAACATCAAAAGTGGTGTATTCGATATGAAATCTTATATGTATCTATTAAGAAGTAATAAATCTTGAAAGAATTTCAATATTATAAGTTGATAGTTTACTTAAAATACTCCTTTTATTTAATATGTTATCTCTTTGAAAGAGAATTTATATAAAAATATAATAAACAATTTAAATATGATTCTCTAGCATCATTTATTTTTAAGTTTCAACAAGTTAATAAATTGACACATAATTCATCATATAATATCATGATAATTAATTATTTGTAAATAGTTACTATCTAATATTGAGATATTAAATTAAATAAGTACTGTATCTTGTAAAAGTAAAAAAAATAATATTTTTAAAAATTATTATGAAAATTTAAGGACTATTATATAGTAAAGACATAACAAAAGTTAATAAATAAATACTTTTGAAATGAAAGATTTATTTCAAATTTACTATTATAACAGTCTTAGTGGATAACGTACAATAATTTTTATTTTAAGTATGACATTAAATACTCTCAACTTAATTATCTATTATTAAGAAAAAAAATAATTTTGAATAGACAATGATTTGTTAAGAAAATTTGAGGATTTACAAGGTTAGTTACATACAATTGCATAAAGTTCTATTAGATGAGTCCAGTACCCTGAGCGTTGGGCGTGTCTGGGGCGTAAACCCCGGTGGCCGAGGCGTAATCTCACGAAACTAAGTCCCACACATAAGTTTAGGGGCGTTTTACGAGTGCTCCGTCCCGAGGCGAGCCCCGAGAGAGTCTCAATTCTACCTTTTAAAACAGAGACTGAAAAGTCACCTTGGTTCATAAAAGCTGGCAGAAACGTAGGCTATTCTAAGAGAAGTATGAAGTGTCGTTTGAGTTTTTGCACTTAAAACTAAAGAAATGGAAAAAATAAATAAGGAGAAGAGCAAAACAATCAGGGAAAAGATAAATAGGAATGCTGGTATTTGGGATGTGCCACATCAGTTTTCTATATATATATATATATATATATATATATATATATACATATTTTAGTTGGAAAAGTATCGAGTATGACATAACCTAGTTCTACATTCTATAAAGAGCACCACCTTAAAATTTATATAAAATCTTGTTTAATTTTTAAACTTTATTTCCTGATTAATTATGGAAAGAGGAGACAAACTAGAAGATGAATTATTTTCTTACGATGGACGAAGCAAGCTAAAGTATTTTGACCTCAGTTAGGGGCGGATCTATATAGAGCGGAAAGGGTGGTACGCCACCTGCACACTGGAATAAAAATTTCAAATATACAATACTATCTTGATGAAAAACAGCATATATATAAGGTGTAGCATCCTGACTAATTAGATGATTGCAGGTGCCATGTCAGGAGCACAACTTTGTTTTTCCTCTTGGGCTACTTTTCTTTTTTCATTTTTTCCTCTTCTCTTTTTCTTAATCTTTTATTTTCTTCTTTGTATTTCATCTCTTTGTACAAACTCATTTTTGTTATACTTTTAATTATATTTGCTTTCATTTTCTTTTTCTAGACCTCAAAATTCTTATTTGAACACCCCTACTTGCAGCTAACAAAGGAACACCCCTTAGACCTGGATACATTGAAGTTTACTTGTTTGGACTAATTGATGAGGATGCTAAAAGTATTGCTCCTGGTAATTTCGACCGACACTAGGGAATTTTTCGATACGATGGGCAACCAAAATTTGCTATTCCCTAGTTACAAAATAAAAACTTCAGCTGAAATTCCCTAGAGCTGAAGTTCACCAGTTATAAAACAAAATCTTCAGCTCTACCCCAGTTACAAAAATAAAAACTCGTCAGTTACAAAACAAAAACTTCAACACACTTGCTATTTCAGCGTCGTCTACTAGAATGCTGTAGTTTTGCATGATTACGTTTGCTACTTCAGCCTTGTATGCCGAAGTTACACGAAAAAATGGGTACACTTGTAATTTTTTTTGCAAAACGAGCACAAGTTAAAACGTGACTCAAAAAACAAGTATAGAGGCAAATGCCCCAAAAATACCTTGAAGAAGTTTTCAGGAGGTAAAAACAAGATTTACACAAGACAATGACAATAAAACTAATGTCATAATGAAATATATATACAAAATCATTTCCCAAGTCACCAATGTCCTACACTTTCTGAAAATCACTAGGATATGCAAATCCGGGGTCTTAAACCCTCAGAATATCATTCACAAGTATTACTCACCTCTAGTCGGTCGATAATCTAGCTCGCCAATCCTTTCCCTCTCGTATCTACCTCCTCGAGCGTAGAATCTGATCAAAACCATAAGGGATACATCAAAATAGGCTAAT
>MU664611.1:33668-87108 GCA_026770625.1 Nicotiana glauca
GGGGGGGGGGGGGGGGATGGATATCTAGGCTTTCTCAATCTCCACATTGCATCCCATCCTAAAATACAGCCTGATCCTTAACATTGACTTTCATGGACAGGTACAGTATTCCCTAACATCATTTATCTATCTAATTTAGCAACTTTTGTTACATTTTGAAACAAGAGCACCGCAGATCCTAAGGAGATAATTACAGAATTTACCACCAGAGAAAAAGTAAGTTAAAACATCTAAAAACTCCAATAACATCAGACTGGCCTACTTAAAAATCCTCCCTCTACAAGTAAGGGCTAAGTAGACTAAGGGACATAAAGTAGAATAAGTTGAGTGTCAAGCTAATAGTAGAAAACCTTTCATTAAAGGGGAGAATTTCAAATGATATTATGTGCCTCCGGTAGTTGTGCACATTGCCTGCGTCCATTTTGCAAAAATTTCTGAAATCATGTTCCCCTAAAAATTTCTCAGCAGCAGTTTCCATTGCCTGTTGAGCAATTCAAGAGTGTAATGTTGAAATATGTGGAGTAAATCAGCTTAACCAGGTCAATTTTGATTTCAGAAGGAAAGATACACACTGTTATATTCAAATTCCCATGCCAAAAGAAGTACTTGTACACCCTGCTCAAACAACTGAACCTGCAATTATTGAAAGGCAAAAACGCTGTTAAACTATAATGAAGAACTGAACAAACTATGGTATAGCTTCTCAACCTAGAGGATATGAGGATGTCAAGTTGACTTCTAGGGGAACCGGGACATACTTTTTCAGGTTTGGCCATGAGTGCACCTAATATATCTGGAGACTCATATCAATTTCACAAATCGTGCCAATGATAAATTACCAAATAAAACTTAGTGTGGATAATACAAGAAGCTGTAATTCCTCATAAGATTCCGTAAGAAGGTGTAAGAGTTTCCCTTGTAACTAAAACAAATAACTAATCACAGACTGTATTCAAAGCCTTCTCACCTACTGAAAGAAAAACATGACACTTTGGAAAGAGCTAGGTAATTTTAAATGCTTTTAACCAACAAACTATCACCATCTGAAAAAAATCTGAGAGCGAAAGTTATATGAAGCAGTACAAACCTTGCACTGAAACCAACTGGAATAGGAGACCAGCCCATAATGCGAATGTCATTTGGTAGGACTTGGTTTAGTAACCTCACATAGTCCATTTCTCCTGGGTGAAGAAAATGTATAACGGTGTCAAAGGTTAGTAATTACTGAAAAACAAAGCAATTCCATCCAAGTACTCCAACAAGATCATTCTCTGAAAATGGCCACTTCACAGGTAACGGCCATAAAACTACACTAGCAGAACTTGCATCAAAAGAAAAGAGTGAGCAATGTTGTGGGAGGGGAGTGGAATGGATGTGTGCCAAATCTCATTACAGTAAGTACATGTCAGATCGTTAATCAGAAAGGCTAAACATAGTAGTACATGGCAAGGAGATATCAGCAGACCACAAGATTCTTCAACAGATATTTCCCCAGAGTACTCATTGTCTCTTCTCGACTCCCTATGTTTTGACCTTAAGAAGAGAGAAATCACCTGCAATAAGTATTTCTCATGCTTTAAAAGACATAAAAAGAGAAATACTGTTCCACAAAAACTTTCTCAAAGGCACATAGAAGAAAAAGGATTTGCAAGCAAGGAAATGAACTGGAAAGGGAAAAAATGGTTCAATGAAATTTGAGGAAAGCTGCTGCCACTAGGAATCAAAGGTGCAATAACAACACAGAGTTTCTAACCCACTGGAAAACAGAATTAGAAAATGATATATGTCTGGTTATAGATATTTACTTGACTGAATTGCATATGAACTTTCTATCTGCTTGCAGGGAGCTCTTGTTTGAAATTGTTAAAAAAAAAAAACTTTCGCATCAAATGCTCATTACTAGTAAATCAAACATACAACAAATTAATTGCTCTATTCAACTCACTTGTCCAACAGAGGAAACTCCCTTGTCCGTTCTACCACATCTTGAGTACTGCAATTCCCTCTTATCTCCAAATATGAGTCTTGTCCTCTTTAGAGCCTTGAAAAGTTCACCCTGCATGAAGAAAACAATCAGAATATACAAAGAGAAATACTCTATTGAGATGCTAAACTGCAGACAGTAAAGTCAGCCAAGTTCTACCAGAGGAGCAGGGCTCAACAACAGCTTGTGCTAAGATTGAATAGTTCATTGTGCAATATGCAAGGAAAAAAAGTGTGCTCACAGAAAAGCATCAGATCATACTCTTTCATTAGCTTCTCTCTATCTAAAGGACGGCAAACATGGACTATGATTAAAACAAGAGAGGAGTAAGATCAAAACATTTAGTACGCATAGTTGTTCATGGGTAATTCATGTCCATCGCATTAAATGCTGGCCTGATTCTTAAAAGAACATCATCTCATAAGAGAACATAGTACCTCAACAGTGGGATCCATTTGAGCCTCCGAAGCAAAACCATAAAACCTGTAATGCAGCATGTTCTCTGTTACAGATTTAACAAGGCACAAGTACTTGCTAAAATTTGGGAAAGTGAAAAAAAGCACAATCCAACTAAAAGAGAATGGTAGAAACAGAATATAACAAGCACCTTCTGGTTAGTTCATACTTCAATTATACCTAAACTGCATAGTTAAAAAGTGATCCACCTGCAGCCATTAGATTCCAGAATGAAATAAGGAGCTTCATCCGCATACTTCATGTGACCACTAGACCATCTACGCAGAGTTATTAACAGGGAACCATTGGAGTTAGGACCAGAAGGCAGTTTTAGCAATCAAAATTTAAAGTGGTTTTATATAATCCCTTCTAGGTGATATAGATGGCCTTTCATCTTTGCTTCTAGATAAAATGTGTAGAAAAATTTACTATATCAAAACTGAGGTTATACCAGATAAAACATTGGAAGTGTATTCTGTGAATTAATCCACCTTGTTCAACATTTTTACCTGACGACTTAGAACCACACAATTCTATCTTTTTCTTCCGAAACACTTTTATCTCATCTTGGCACAATTTTAACAAAGAAGATTGAAACTCCTTCATATAATTATATACCTAAGATTTACCAATGCCTTCTAATACGTGGCTCACCTTTGGCTAAAGTGATCTGTCAAATTACAAAATATGATCAGACAAGATGATATCCAAATTGATCTTGTAAAAGATCTGATACAGAACGAATACGTTCCTGATATAGTATCCTCATTTTATCAGAGAACTGGGGTCTACGCTAATTACAAAAACAAAAGAAGATTAAAAATGTTCTCAACTAAGAACCTCTTCCTTAGTTTTCAGTGGCCACATTAAAAGAGAATCCTACTAAACTATTAGTAGCATAATAATACCTTGGACCAAAATACATGACTTTCAAAGCGACGTATCTTTTTGGGAACTGATGCATCACCATTGTGCCACAGCCTATAAACAAAAAAAAAAGGAATTTTTCAGCATTTATTCCTATATATATTACAGTACCAATTATCAAATAAAATGGAAAAGGGACATTTCAGCATATTCTCAATTTGAATAACAGTATCAAACTTGTAAAGATAGATAAACTCTATTTTTTAAAACAAAAAAGAAATAGCTCATTCAGTATAAAAAAAAGACGTAGCAAAACGAATTAACTATCTTAACTGATTTCAACACTTAAATTACCATCGCAAAACCTTTCACATTGCACGTAACACTACAGCAAAACATCCAAATCACTAAACTTTTATTTATACAAACCTAAATCTCTGAGCTTATTTTTCTTCTTTCCATGACCATCCAAAACTCCGTTCTTCACAAGGCTACCGTTACTTTTCTCCTTTGTCTACATAGAAATAACAGCACATCAAAATTCACATTAAAAATTTATAGATGTGTTTGAATTATGAGAAAGAAGCAATAACCTCTTCACAACTGCAATGCGAGAGCCGAGCAGATAATTTAACATTTTCCAATTCCAATTCCAATTCCTGTGTTTCCAATTGAAGTTTTGCAACACGTTAAATACTGATTGTGGAATATTAAGAGTTATTTGAAATAATTTATTTTGCAATTAGCAACAAAAGGTTACCTTAATCCTGCTTCGAAGAGTCTCGAGTTCCGACTGCAGGGATGCTACGAGGTCCATCTCCGGCACCGGATAATGGTGGAGCTCCAGACTTCAGATATGGAGCTCCGACGAGTTATTTTATATAGTACTCATATAAAAAAATGTTTAGATTGATTTATATGTTTTAATCATTATTTTAGTTTTGGTTTTTCTTTCAGAAGAAAGAATAATAAAACAAAAGGGAATGAGATTTAGGGTGTGTTTGGTACGAAGGAAAATGTTTTCCATGAAAATATTTTCCTAGAAAATGAGTGATTTATCATAAATTTTCTCTTGTTTGGTTGGTAAGTGGAAAATATTTTCCGGAAAATATTTTTTATTGTTTGGTTAGAGAGTAGAAAATATTTTTTTTTTAGGAAAATATTTTTTATGCAACTCTCCTCATCCCTCCCCGTGGTGTCCTAGCAAGCCTCCTAATGCCTAGCGTCACGGACGACCCCTTGGTCTTGGCCGCGCCAAGTGACAAGCCTGCATGTGCCTCGATCGCCCCACCGATATCCCTCACCAGCGTCCAGCCGCAGGCAAATGCTAACAGCGCAGTGCGCACAGACAACGTCACATGCGCCGACCATGATGCCAAAGACGATGCTATTGACAACAGACATGTTTCTGCCTTGTAAAAAACTAAGTCATTTTCATTGTAAATATAGAGTAGTTTTATTTCTCTCCCCCTTGACACCGCGTTGCTTTTCTGTAATAGCTTTCATTAATGCAATCAAGCTTTCTTTCATTCTCAATTCTTATTTCCGTTCTCTCAATTGCTCTTGACATTGGTTTTCACGTACGACACTGACAATCTAGTCTATCGTATGGAGGGGACCTCAGTTGGTGGCTTAGCCTTACGTCGCCCTTCCAAGGAATCTCAAGAAGGCGCCACGTAATAGTTGGTATCAGAGCCTAGGCTCGACATCGAACGAGGGAACGCATTGCCATTATCACCATTTCTGACTATGGTGAATCATAGGGATCGCATTGGGGCCCTTGAGGAGACAATTAACTTATTAAGGCCCATCGTGGATACGGTGTTTGAACTAAGAACCAGCCTAGTGCAAAGGTTGGACGACCTAGACCGCAGAATGCTCCAGACCGAAGTTGAAATAGAAAACATCAGTCGCGACTCTGAGGGAGACCGGCAGACGGCAGCCACAGAGGCAGCCAAAATTTTTGGTAAATTCGAGGGACTCCAGCAGGAGTGCACCGAGGATTTAGCCTACAGGGCACAAGAGGCAGGCAGGGTGACTGCCATTCAACAAATTATTGACAAATTATTAGACCAGCTCAATGTTGTCAATGCTGCTTTACAGGGCCTACTTCATGGAGGTGGAAACCAAATCGGGGGCCCTATGAACCCCGCTTCCGCGACACAAAAACTGAAAATTCCTAAGCCAAAGCCATACAGTGGAGCTATAGAATGCCAAGGAATTGGAGAACTTCATCTTTCACGTCGAATAGTATTTCGATACTGTTGGTGGCCTAGAGGAAGCTAAGAAGGTAGCAACTGCTGCCATGTATCTTCAGGGTGATGCTAAACTCTAGTGGCGGGTGAAGTACGAAGCCATCAGGGCCAGGGAAAATACTCTCGAGACATGGACAAAACTGAAGGCAGCCATACGCCTACAGTTCTTCCTCGAAAATATTAAATATAATGCAAGGAGAAAGCTATAGGAGCTCCGCCAGACCAAATTAGTGTGGGACTACGTGCATAAATTCTCCGTGCTCATGCTAAGCATACGCGAAATGGGGACAAATACAAGCTCTTCACCTTTCTGTAAGGGTTGAAACCTTATGCCCATGTGGGGTTACAAAGACAAAGGGTAGATACCCTGCCCAAGGCGATCCAAGTAGCTGAATGCCTTGGGGACTATCAAATGGAATCTCGGAAGGATAGGCCTTAGCCGCCTGCCCGAGTGGGATTCAAAGGGTAGCCTAGTAATGGTGGCCCTAGCAGAAGTTGGGAAAATCAGAGCTCAACCAAATCTAAGGCTCCTTCCTCAGGCAGCAACAATGCTGCATCAAAAAATAATGACCGGGGAGGAAGCCTCCTTCAGGATGTCGTCATTGTGGCGGACCACATTAGAACAATGAGTGCTCACATGCACAGATGAACGCCTATTAGGCTATTGATGATGGGACTGATGACGACTCAGACGATGCGGACCAAACTAAACTGGTAGGTGCCTTCAATGCAATTGTTGGCTCCATTTATGAGGCACTAGCGGAAACGAGTGCTGGTATTCGTAAGAAGAAGGACCCATGTCCAGTCACCAAGAAAGGTAAAAAGAAGGCGGATAAGGAGACTCCTCTTAAACAATAGAGGAACTTAATGTTCATTGAGATGAAGGTGAATGGCAAGCCCATTCGGGCTATGATAAACATGGGTTCTACCCACAACTACTTAGCCTCGACTCCGGTGGAGCGCCTTGGTCTAGTTGTAGGGAAAGTTAGAGGTAGTGTCAAGGCTATCAACTTACCTCCCCAGCCAGTGGGTGGAATAGCCAAAGAGGTACCGGTGAAGCTTGGCCCTTACGAAGGAAAATTCAACCTGCAGTGGTGATCATAAATGACTTCGAGTTGATAGTTGGGTTGGAATTCCTAAGGCAAATCAACACCATGCATATACCATTTGCAGACATGTTATTGATAATGGGAACCAATAGGGCCAAGCCCTGTATTATCCCGTGCATGCCCATGAAGATAGCCGTTGAGAACATCTCGGTCTTGCAGCTGAAAAAGGGGGTCGAAAGGAATGAACCTACGTTCCTGGCAACCCTCTGCATTGAAGATATAGAACGCTCCTCGGTTCCCATTCTTGAACCCGTGAAGGAGCTACTACTGGAGTTTGAAGATGTCATGCCACAAGACATGCCAAAGCAGCTCCCGCCTAGGCACAATGTGGACCATGAAATTGAGTTGTTGACGGGCGCGAAGCCACCTGCTCGGGCGCTTTACAGAATGTTACAACCCAAACTCACCGAGCTTCAGAGATAATTGACTGAAATTAGAGATATAGGGATCATTGTACCCTCCAAGTCCCCATACGGGTCCCCTATTCTATTCCAAAAGAAACATAATAGTAGCCTATGACTCTGTGTGGATTATCGAGCTCTAAGCAAAATCACCATGAAAAACAAGTACCATATTCCTTTAATGGCAGACTTGTTTGATAGACTGGGTGGTACGATGGTGTTCACCAAGACAGACCACAAGACAGGTTACTAGCAAGTTCGGATCGAAGAGGGTGGTGAACAAAAGACAACTTGTGTGACAAGATATGGGTCGTACGACTTCCTGGTCATGTCGTTCGGCTTAACTAACGCCCCAACTACATTTTGCACTCTGATGAACCAAGTCTTCAGAGAGTACATTGACGAATTCGTGGTGGTCTACTTGGATGACATTGTGGTATATAGCCAAACATTAGAAGAAGACCTAGTGCACTTGCGGAAGGTCCTAGCTCATTTGCGGGAGCATGAACTATGTGCGAAGCTATCCAAGTGCTCCTTTTTTTAGAAGCAAATTGACTTCCTCAGACATGTCATCGAGGAAGGATGGATCAACATGGACCAACAAAAGATTCAGGCAATCATAGATTGGCTTCTGCTTAACGATGTCCGCGCCTTGAGGTCGTTCCTTGGCCTATGCAACTTCTACCGGTGATTTGTGAAAAACTACTCCCTCATTGCGGTGCCCTTGATAGAACTCCTCAAGAAGGTCACACCCTGGGATTCGGGAACGAGACGAGCGGAGGCCTTCAAAGCATTAAAAGCGGCTATGTCTAGTAGCCCTGTCTTGGCCCTCCCTGATTTGGACAAGCCATTCGAGGTACAAATAAATGCATCCGACTATTCCCTCGGCAGTGTCTTGCTACAAGAAGGGCATCCTGTAGTGTACAAGAGTTGGAAGCTGAAGGATGCAGAGCGGTGCTATGCCTCCCATGAGAAAGAATTATTGGATGTCGTCCACTGCTTGCGCCTTAGGAGGCACTATCTACTGGGGACCCTGTTCGTGGTCGAGACAGACAACACAGCAGTTAGCTATTTCATAATCCAGCCAAAGCTAAATGGTCGACAACTCAGGTGGCAGGAACTTCTAGCTGAATTCCACTTCAACCTGGAATACCGAAGTGGGAAGACCAATCATGTTGCTGATGCGTTCAGTCGGAGAGCTGATCTAGCATCGGTGTGCCTACTTGCCACCCTAAGGGAGAACGAAGTAGCCACATCCATTAAGGACCAGAAGCAGGACCTACTCACCAAGGATCCTGTTGCACAGTATTTGGTTGATTTGGTAGGACAGCACAAGACTTGCCAGTTCTACATGAAGATGGTTTTCTGAAAGTGAAAGGGAACCGACTTTATGTTCCTAAAGGAGGAGATCTGCGAAGGACTCTTCTAGAGGAATGTCATGATACTCTGTGGGCTGGCCATCCTGGTGAAGAACGCACCATGGAGTTACTTCGCCGTGTATATTATTGGCCTCAAATGGCCGATGGCGTCGCTCAGTATGTGAAGACTTGTCTACTATTCTATAAAGACAAGTCGGACCGCTTGACACAAGCAGGACTCTTGGTACCACTAGCTGTCCCAAAGAGACCTTGGGAAAGCGTATCCCTGGACTTCATTATTGGATTGCCCAAGGTCGGAGATCTCACAACTATCTTGGTTGTGGTAGATCGGTTTTCCAAGTATGCTACCTTTATTGCAGCCCCACAAAATATATCAACATAAGATACAACTCGACTCTTCTTCTCTCATGTCGTCAAGTATTGGGGCCTGCCCAAAGACATTGTCAGTGATCGTGACTCACGCTTCACTAGCAACTATTGGACCCAACTCTTTAAGTGTTTTGAGTCAAAATTGAGTCACAACTCAAGTTTTCATCCACAATATGATGGCCATACGGAGCGGTTCAATGGTATGTTGGAGGAACATCTCTGCCACTTTGTTACGGGATAGCAGAAGAATTGGGTGAAGCTTTTGAATGCTGCTCAACTGTGTTTCAATTCACAAAAGAGCTCTAGTACAAACAAAAGTGCTTTTAAAATTGTTACCGGACAGCAATCGCTACTCTCACACACAGTGAATGCACCAAACATATCTAAATCTTCTCGAGCTGCTAGCTTTTCAAAAGAATGGAAGCAAAATTTGGGTATAGTGCGAAGCTATCTTGTCAAAGCTCAAAAGCGGATGAAGAGGCATGCTGATCAGAATCGTCGCTTTGTTGAATACCAAGTAGGATACAAAGTGATCGTCAAAATCCCAAAGCGGTACTTATTTGCGAGGTTCCATGACCCTCACCAATTGCAAAAATACATTGGACCCTTATCCATTGAAAGTCGCACTGGGAAAGTCGCATACCGGGTGGATACTCCAACTTGGTTGAAAATTCATCTTGTTTTCCATGTCAGTCTCCTGAAACCTTTTTGAGAAGGCATGGAGGATCCTTCATGGAGCCAGCTCACCACACCCAGTATTCGAGGGCCCAATTCAACCGGAAAAAGGCGTGTTGAATATGATAGAGTTATTCATGACTCAAGGAAAGATCACCAAGAGTTCTTGGTGAAATAGCAGGGCTGTGATGCAAAGGAGAATACTTGGGAGAGAGGAACAAACCTCAAAGCCTATAATAGCCTAATTGAAGATTATATTGCAAATAAGGCACCGAGGACGTCGCCAACTCAGGTGGGAGAGAATGTCATGGGTGGCTTTCCAGCCATGCCCCAAGACCCTTGGGTACGCCCCGTTGCGTCCTAGCAAGCCTCCCAATGCCTAGAGCCATGGACGGCCCCGTGGTCTTGGTCGCGCCAAGTGACAAGCGCACATGTGCCTCTATCGCCCCACCGTTATCCCTTGCCAACACCCAGTCACAGGCTGATGCCAACAGCTCCGCGCGCACAAATAACGATATGCGCGCCGACCGTGATGCCAAAGACGTTGTTGCTGACAACAGACTTGTTTCTGCCTTGTAGAAAACTAAGTCCTTTTCATTGTAAATATAGAGTAGTTTTATTTCATTTACTTCCATTATGTTTTTCTAGCTCAGTTAAGTGTAGACGTATAGCTTTGGTTTATTTTTTTTAAGCATTATTAGGGGGGTAAAGGAATCAAACTTTCTAGCAAGCAAATAATTCATTGTACCGGTATCTCTCCCCCTCGACACCGTGATGCTTTTCTGTAATAGCTTTCATTAATGCACTCAAGCTTTATTTCATTCTCAATTCTCATTTCCGTTCTCTCAATTGCTCTTGACATTGGTTTTACCGTACGACACTGACAATCTAGTCTAGCATACGGAGGGGACCTCAGTTGGCAGACAGTAACTGCACTGACATCAGTTGCTTATCCTTACGTCGCCCTTCCAAGGAATCTTAGGAAGGCGCCATCTAACAATTAGTGTTAGTATTGTAATTAGTTAGTCCACTACTTTGTATATATAATTAGTGTTAGTTACATTCATTTTACTGTTCATTTCATTGTCTAATAAAAACTTTCAGTAGCTTTCCTTTCTCTCTTTCTTCTAGCTTCTTCTAGAAACTTCAGTATCCTCCATCGGTGAAGATTAAAAGCTCGTTTCTTACCTAAAATCTTGACATGGTATCCGAATGAGGGTTTTTTTAACGACCACACTTCATCTCGTCCTATTGTTTTTGATCGACGAGCAATCTAGGGTTTTGTTTTCTTCATCTACCTTAGTTTGGGGAAAAATTGAATCAGACACATGTGGTGACGATTCGTTGAGGAATAGAAGAAATCTCAACTGTAAGAAGGCTGATTCATTTGTTTTTCAAAAAATTTCATGGCGATTACAGATCAAATTGATGAGACAACCACAACATCGGTGATACAGACGGTAATCGATGTCGGTAGCGTTCTTTATATACATCCTTCTGATAACCCAGGTTATATACTAGTTCCGGTTCCATTTGATGGAATTGGCTATCTCTCCCAGAGAAAGAGCTTACTCAGAGCTCTTTCCGTGAAAAACAAACTAGGTTTCATCAGTAGAGATAGTAAGAGACCTGATCTAACGTCTTTATATTTTCGTCAATGGGAAATGTGCGATGATATGGTCACCACGTGGATCTTAAACCCATTGTCAAAATACATAGTTGACAGTGTTGAATATGTAAACGATTCCGTTAAGTTGTGAAAGGAGCTGGAGGATCAATATGATCAGACAAACAGGGCTAAGTTGCACCAAATTCAGAAAGAAATTAATGACTTGAGTTAGGGCGTGCTTGATATCACTGCTATTACATAAAAATGAAGAAACTCTAAGAAGAACTGAACACTCTCAGTGTCAGAATTGTAGTTGTGTGCACTTGTGGAGCTAAAGAAAACATGCATAAGGCAGAACAGGATAAAAGGTTGATATAATTCTTGATAGGACTCAATGAAATATATACGGTTGTTCGAGGAAGCATACTTATTATGAATCCCTTATCAAACATGGCATAGGAATTTGCTCTTCTAATACAAGATGAGAATAGAGAGAATTTAGACCAAGGAATCAAGTGAATGTTGACTCCACAACATTGAATGTCAACCTAGAAGGAAGAAATTTCAAGACAAATTACTCAGCTGGGACTGGAAATCAGGTCACAAACAATAGACCTCGACCTTTCTGTGACTATTACAAACGACAAGGTCACACTAAAGATAAGTGTTATAATCTCCATGGATACCCTCAAGGTTTCAATCAAGGACCCAACAATACAATCAAGGTACACATGGATACAATAATAGCACAAGGTTCAACAAGGGAAGAAATGCCGTGGTAAATGCAATCACAAATGTTGAAAAAGGAGAAGAGCTAGAACTCCAAGGAGAAGTTCAAAATACGAGTCTTTAAAATGAGCAGTATGGACAAATTTTTAGCTTGCTGTAGCATTTTCAAATAGGAAATACTGGAGGGAACTCAGCCAGTGAAAACATGTCTAGTGGAGCATCAGTAAACTTTGCAGGTATGGTTGCTTGCACTTCTTCAATTGATTTTGATAATCCATCATGCAAGTATTTTAGTGCAAAA
Source organism: Nicotiana glauca (assembly GCA_026770625.1). Taxonomy (NCBI): domain Eukaryota; kingdom Viridiplantae; phylum Streptophyta; class Magnoliopsida; order Solanales; family Solanaceae; genus Nicotiana; species Nicotiana glauca. The sequence continues at coordinate 45,803 of MU664611.1, forward strand.
GCTTACTTACATATATTTGATTCCGGGGCATCACATCATATGACTTTTAATAGAACACACCTTCAGAACATAGTAAACCTGCCATATCCTCTGTTGGTTAACATTTTAAATGGTTACAAAGTCAAAGTAACTGAAATTGGAAATGTATTCCTAACACCTAAAATCGTCCTGTATAAAGTTTTGTTCGTTCCATCTTTCAAATTTAACCTACTGTCTATCAGTTCCCTAGTAGTATATCTTAAATGCATTGCATCATTCTCTGATACTTCCTGTCTACTGCAGGCCCCTTCACTGAAGAGGCCTCTAGAGATTGGTAAGTTGTTTGATGGGTTGTACTTCCTCTGTTCTAAGTGCTTGAAGAAAGGTAGTCTCAAACAAAGCTGTGATCTTTCTTGTTTTTCTGCTCATACTGATGATGTAAATACTATGCACTATCTATCCCACTCTCACAATCATTCCCTATTGTAAATAGTCCCATCAACAACATTTATAATAAAGACTGTTTCTGGTTTGCTTTCTAATTCATCTCTTAGTGATAATGTGGATCTATTGTGGCATTTCAGACTTGGTCATGTACCCTTCAGTAAAATAAAAGGGATTCCTACTATACCTGCAACCTTTTCCACTAAACAGCCTTTCATGTGTAACATTTGTCCTATGGACAGACAATATAGAATTCCCTTTCTCCAAAGAACAATTGATACTACTGAGATTTTTTAAATACTCCATGTGGATCTGTGGGGTCCCTATAATGTGGCCACACACAACAATTTCAAGTACTTCCTAACTCTAGTAGATGACTATAGTAGGTCCACTTGGACACATCTCTTAAGTTGCAAAAGCAATACCCTACAGATAATAAAGTCTTTTGCAAGCATGGTGGAAAGCCAATTCAAAACAACCATTAAGTGTATACGTCTTATAATAGTTTAGAATTCACTAGCAATGAGGCAACTTCTTTCTTTCAATCCAAAGGAATAAATCACCAAAAGACATCCCCATACACACCACAACAGAATGGAGTGGTGGAAAGAAAATATAAATATCTTCTTGAAGTAGCCAGAGCACTACTCTTTCAACCCAAATTGCCATTGAGATATTGGGGAGAGTGTATACATACAACAACATTCCTCATCAATAGGCTTCCAACTACTCCTCTAAAGAACAAATGCCCCTTTGAGCTCCTATATAAAAAGAAGCCCAACTACTCTCATTTGAGGAGTTTTGGGTGTTTATGTTACCCCCTACTATACCAAAACCTCTCAGCGGTAAACTTGAACCAAGAACTACCCTACATGTGTTTGTAGGATACCCTTTTTGGCACAAATGGGGTACAAGGTGCTAAGTTTGGCCACTAAGAAAATACACATTTCCAGAGATGTTTCTTTCTATGACTCAATCTTTCCTTTCACTATTAATATTACTGCATCAAGCATTCCACCTGTTTTTTCCATTGCACCATTCACCGATAATCCACATAACCACATTGACACTTATATATCCCACAACATCAGCGATCAAGAAAACATCAACTCCCCAAGTCCTGATACATTACCTACTACCCTCTCACCTGTATCTTCTTCATATAAGTCACAGGTTCCAGTAGAACAACTACAAGACATGGTTTCACCCCAACAATCACTAGAGGAATCCATGGTCTTTAGAATATCTATTAGGGAACACAAACTCCCTTCATATCTGAATCATTATATCTGCAAGATACCAAATATAAAATATAATTCTAACTTCTCCCTTCATGCCATGTTCTCCCATAATAATCACATTGTTTTTTATGCTCTACGCCCTGACAACTAGTACATTGTAAAGAACATTTGTAGTGATAGAGAACCAACATTATATGAAGAAGCTACTATGTACCCTGCCTGGAAAAGTGCCATGACACAGGAGTTTGAAGTTGTATATGCTAATAACACATGGGACCTAGTCTCTCTACCTAAGGGTAACCAAGTTATTGGGTGTATGAGCAAATGGTAGTGTAGAAAGATACAAAATAAGGTTAGTTGTAAATGGGTTACACTCAACAATCTGGTGTAGACTATACAAAGACCTTTTCTCCAGTGGTCAAAATGACCACTATCGGGTCCCTCATTGCTATAACATCAAAGAAAAAATGGCAAATCTCACAACTAGATGTAAACAATGTATTTCTCTATGGAGATTTTGCATGAGGAGGTGTATATACAGGCTCCTCCAAGCCTTGAAGTGCACTCTCCAAGGTTAGTGTGCAAGCTGAACAAGTCCCTTTGTGGATTGAATCAGACAAGTAGACAATGGTATAATAATTTGACTGAAGTCCTATATTCAAAAGGGTATACACACACCATGCATGATTACTCTTTATTTTGAGGAAAATAGAACTCTTCTATAGTCTTTGTAGTAGTGTATGTAGATGATGTATTACTCACAGGGACTGATTCTAGAGAAATTAACCAGCTTAAGAATTTCCTACATGACAAGTTCAACATTAAACATTTATGGCAATTACATTACTTCCTAGGACTATAAATCCTCTACAAGTCAGATGGCATTATCATTTCACAAAGAAAGTTTGTTTTGGACCTGTTAAACGAATATGAGTGTCTTAATTCTCCAACTTTGACTTCTCCCCTTGACTCTACAGTCAAAGTAAAGGCAAAAGAAGAAACCCCATTATTTGATCCTACATTCTACAGGAAGCTGATTGGAAAATTAAACTTTCTTACTAATACTATATTAGACATAGCATATAGAGTTTAACATCTCATCCAATTTATGCAAGATCCTAGGGAGCCACATCTACATGCAACTTTCACATGCTAAGGTACTTGAAAAAGGATCCCACTCTAGGCCTATATTTCAGTAATGCAGATGATCTTTCATTAGCTGCCTATTATGACTCTGATTGGGCATCTTGCCCTAATTCTAGAAGATCAATGTCAGGTTAGGGGCATCCCCATCAGTTGGAAATCCAAAAGGCAAGAAACTATATCTCTTTCCTCAATAGAGGCAGAATACAGAGCTCTTAAGAAAGTTGTTGGTGAACTTGTTTGGCTATCTAGGCTGCTTGAAGAACTTACTATATCTATTGATTTACCAATACCTGTACATTGTGATATTCTCTCTACTTTGAACATTGCTCGGAACCCTGTGTTCTATGAAAGGACTAAGCACATTAAAGTAGATTGCCATTCCATGCGTACCAAACTTCAGGAGGGGCTCATCTCTTTACATCACATTGGTACATGCCAGTAGGTTGTAGACGTGCTTACCAAAGCCCTCACTGGGATCAAGTTGTTCTGTCTGTGGCAAGTTGGGTGTGATTTCCTCACATCCAACTTGAGGGGGAGTGGGGGGTGGGGGTTTATTAAGACTATTGAATTAGTTAGTGTATTTATCCTTGTAATAGTGCTCAGTTAGCATCTTTAGCTAGCTAGTAATGTTAGTTAGTTAGTGTTAGTATTGTGATTAGTTAGTCTACTACTTTGTATATATAAAGTAGTGTTAGTTACATTCATTGTACTGTTCATTTCATTGTCTAAAAAACTTTCAGCAACTTTCCTTTATCTCTTTTCGAGCTTCTTCTAGAAGCTTCAATATCCTCCATTGGAGGAGATTCACAACTTGTTTCATACCTGAAATCTCAACAAATTTCAAATTAATTAAAGTATTTGTGATGACCTGGCTAGTCGTCTTATGAGTTATCACTCCGTTTCCCCCACTTCTACTTCTTTATGCTTCGTTATCCGTGTTTTGTGGTATCGAGTTGGTCGGATTGAATCTGGATTGGTTTTGGTAAGGTTTGGGGACACTTATTCTCTTTTAAGGAACTTTAAGTTGGAAAAGTCAACCAGGTGTTGACTTATATGTTAGAAGGCTCGGATGTGAGTTTTGATGGTTAGTTTAGCTTTGGGAGGTAGTTTATGACTTAAGAGTATGATCAGAATGGGTTTTGGAGGTCCGGAGTTGGTTTAGACTTGAATTGGCAAAGTTGATATTTTGGCAATTTCCGGTTGATAGGCAAAATTTTGATATAGGGGTCAAAATGAAATTTTGAGAGTTGTAGTAGCTTCGTATTTGTGATGTGTGTGCAAAATTTTAGGTCATTCGGATGTGGTTTGGTTGGTTTTTTTTATCAAAAGCGGAATTTGAAGATTTTTAGAAACTTAGGCTTGAATCCGATGTGTTTTGGTTGATTTGAGGTTGTTTGAAGTGTTTTGATGATTGGAACAAGTTTGAATAAGGTATTAGGATATGTTTGTGCCTTTGGTTGAGGTCCCGGGGGCCTTGGGTGAGTTTCGGGTGGTCAATTGGATTATTTTGAAGTTTAGAAAATTGCAAAAGTTGCAGGTTTAGCTGTTGCAGGTTTTTACTCTTTGCGTTCGCGAATGGAACGTGAGAGTCCATGGTCGTCAGTGGAAATTGAGCCTTCGAGTTAGCGAAAAGGGCTCCACGTTCGCGGAGGGCTAGGAAATGATGCATCCAATTCGCGAGAAGGGCTTCGCGTTCGTGTAGAGAAATTGAGAGGTCGGGCTTCAGTAGGAATTTAACACATCGCGTTCGCGACTAAGGGATCGCATTCGCGAAGGTTTGTCTACATAAGCCATCGCATTCTCGTGAGTCATGGAACGTTCGCGTAAGAGGAAATTTGGTCAATATAAGTTTGTGTTTCGCGTACGCGAGGCTTTGACCGCGTTCGTGAAGAAGGATTTTAGGCCTGAGCAGAATGTTTTAAAAGCTCATTTCTGCGATTTTGAGGCTTAGTTCCTCCATTTTTGGGCGATTTTGGAGCTTTCTAAGAGGATTTGAAGAGGGATTCAAGATATAACACCTGGAGGTAAGATTTGTGAACTCAATACTTGATCCTATGTTGATATTTACTTGTTTGATCATGAAATATGTGGAAATTAAAGCCTAGAATTAGATAGTAGGGCTTGAAATTGGAGAGTGTAAATTGGGAATTTGAAGGGGCAATTGAGGTTCGATTTTGATGTTCTTGGTATGTATGGACTCGTTTGAGGACGAGGATTCTATTGATGTGACTTTTGTTGGGTTCCAAGATGTGGTCATGGGGGCCGGGTTTGAGCAATTTCGGGATTTTTTATGTGAATTGGATATTTTCGAGTGGGCTTCATTCCTATAGTATATTTTAATGATTATGTACTGATTGTGGCTAGATTTGGAGCATCCAGAGGTCGATTCGTTTGAGATTAGGCATCGCGAGCTAGAGTTTGGACTAGATCGAGGTGAGTAATGATTGTAAATGATGTTCTGAGAGTTTGAAACCCCGGATTGCACATCGTAGTGCTGTATTGAGGTGAGTCACATGCTTGATGACGAGCGTGGGGTCGTGCACTATTGGGGATTGTGACTTGGTCCATCCTGATTGATGATTTTACCACGTATTTGATTGAAAACTACTTGCTATCATCATTTATTAGGCCGAATGCCATATTTGGTCTTCGTGCCAACTATTTGAACCCTTCGGGGCTTTTATTTGATATTTCCTCACTGCTTTGACTTATTACTTGGACTTAGTCGTGTTATTTTTTCACTGTTTTACTACTCAGCCATTTTACTCAATTTTGAGACTTAAATGATTTAAATGATGTTTGGGCTGAGAAACACTATTTTACTATCGCCTGAGGGGCTTGTGATGATTTTTGACTGAGTATGGTCGAGGGCTTTATTGTGAGGGAACACTGATACTGATTTGAGGCTGAGGGCTTGAGATATGTACGCCACGAGGTGGCTTGATTCATATGAGGCCGAGAGCCTAGATTTGATGCCACAAGATGGCTTGTTATTGCGCTTGGGCAGTAAGGGGGCCCCTCCCGGAGTCTGTATACCCCTAGTGAGCGCGGGTACCCATTGTGATGTGAGTTATAGCCCGAGGGGCTGGTATTGTTCTTTGTGATTGCCCGAGGGGCTGGTACTGTTCTGAGATATTTCCCAAGGGGCGGATTTGTTGACATTGTGCCCGAGGGGCAAACCTTATGTGTTTATCCGTTTAGTTACCTGTCATTTACCTGTTTAGTTGTGTAACTGTGCCCGAGGCGCGGATTCTCTATGCTTATTTGTTCTAGTTGTTTGCATTCAATTACTTAACTGTTGAAAAGCCATTTTTGAAGAAGTTTTAAACTGAGCTAAGATGCTTTAAGAGATTTCACATCTTCATTGCTTTCTTACTTGTTTTGTACTACTTCTATATATCATATTGATGCACTTTTCATGATTTCTTATCACTCAGTCTTTATTTATGATTATTACTCATTGAGTTGGAGTACTCAATTTACTCCCTGCACCTTGTGTTCAGATTCAGGTATTTCAGCACCCGGTAGCGGGTATTGGCTGAGCTGAGGCATAATCATTGGAGTTTTAGCGAGGCAGCTGCCCGACGACTGTAGCACAGCTTTACTCCCTCTTGATGTCAATAGATACTCTAGTCTATTTTCCAGAATGTCATTGTATTTTAGACCTTGGTAGATGCTCGTGACTTGCGACACCTCGATGTGGGGCTGTATTCATTTCTGCACTTGTATTATTTCGTTAAATATATACTTGTTAGGGATTACCCCTCTAAATGACTTAAGTTGATTGATTAAACTGTTAAAACTAAAGTTGGGAATTGTGTCAGCTGGCCTTGTCTTCACGAGAGGCGCCATCACGATTGGGTCCAGTTTGGGATCGTGATAAGTTGGTATCAAAGCCTAGGTTACATAGGTCTCACGAGTCATGAGCAAGTTTAGTAAAGTCTCATAGATCAGTACGGAGATGTCTGTATTTATCCTCTAGAGGCTACAAAACCGTTAGGAAAACTTCACATTCTCGAACTCTTATCGTGCGTCCTTGATTCAGCTTGGAATATAACTATTGAAATTCCTTCCATTCATTCGTATGCGCGAACAAGCGCTCAGTATCGGATGTACATCGATGGCTTGTGATTCCCTAATTGAGGGGTGAGAAGTGATCTCTGTGAGTTGATGTTGGGCCAGTCTGGAGGACTTGAGGCCGGATTTTTGCCTATAGTTTGAGCACTAAGGTGCTATTTGTGTGAACGAGTGTTTTGAACTTATATGTTCGGTAGTGTCCTTATTGGTGGAAGTAATGGCTGGATAGCTACGTGATGAGCGTGATGTGACTGCGAGATGTATCCATATGATTTGAAGCGATGAGAAGGGTTTGCTGGAGGATAGAAGAAATATTAGGTGCTTGAATTCCATCTTGATTCGAGGTATAGCCCCGGGTTATGAGTGTGCGAAGAATTTTTTCATGTTCCTAATTAGGAGTGAAGTAAATTTCATATTGCGGTATGAGTTCAGACTCAGGAATATTAAGTGACTGCATAATATTTATGACGGTAGAAGTCGTACATAAATGTTAGTTTAAGGCAAAGCATGTGGGTTATGTCCCACGAAGTGTTCTGAAGTTGTGTGATCCATATGTTGTCTGTTAGAAGATCTCACTTACAAGTGAAATATATGTGTTACAATTTAAATTTGGGCCGCTTAAGAGAGTGGGTTTAACTGTTATAAGAGTGAATGCGAGATATGCGGGAGATTTAAAGTATTAGGTGGTCTGTGTTTCATGAGCTTATGAAGGATTGAGTTTAATCTTACTATGGTACTATGGCGGCACTGGAGTATATGCGTTATGAGTTATGGTGTGTGTTTTGATCTATGACTTCGATCCAAGTGGGGGAGTCTGCTAATGATTAGTTGGTTGCACGGTTATGTGCTAGGTTGGTTCCAATTTGAGGCGTACTGGTGAATCAGTTGTGGTCTACAAAGATTGAGACCGAGGATGGCGCGAGTAAAAGGAAAATTTTGACAAGGTCATATTATGCTTCATAGGTGTATAAGAATTGATCGCTTCCAACTCCGCACTACTAATAAGTAGCAAAAGAGGGTCGTAATAGCTTTTACCCGATTTTGGATCGGGATCGATATCCACCGAGAGCTAGAATTGGAGTCGAGTATCTATTTAGGTTGGAATTGCGTATTTGTCCCAAATATCACTTCTATTCATTTTTGGTTTTTCTTTATATTCTACTATGATCAAACTACAAATTATAATTATAACTAGATTAAACTAAGAATAAATTACTACAAGCTGTATCTAATGGTTTAAAATGCACTAGGGTAGTGACTTTCACCTAGGTGGCCAATTGACGAGTATTTGTATCCAAGGCACGATTGACATGATTGGGGAATATGTTATAATCGTTGCTCAATACTACTCACTCTACACCTCTCGGCAGAAAGAGTGATTTTGCCTAGTTGACTTTCTCAAGACCAATTGGGTATGCATATTTGTCCAAGCAACTAGGGTTGAAGTAAGGTATTACTCTCTCGAGGCTTAACCCTTTAATTGGGACTATCAAATCTCTTGATTCCATCCCAATTCCTTGTTGAGATAATTTTGGAGACTTAGGCTCTCTTTCTCAAGAAGAACCCTAGTCAACTTAGCACAAACTAGTGTTTGCAACCACTAATTCATAAATTAAACCATAAAATTGATCTAGATAACAAACACCCATAGTCAATCTAACCTTAAATTACAACAACCATCAATTACCCACACTAGGGTTGAGCCACAACCCTAGCTGATGGGTCTAGCTACTCATGCTTGAAGAGAAAAACAGAGAAATAGATGAAAAGAAAGACATATTAATTAATTACTAAAGTAAATACAAAGATTCAATGACTAAAACTCAGTAAAAGTGCCCAAAATGGCTAACAAAAGTCTTCTCATGAGCGCAGCTATTGTATTACCACATCTCATGCCCTAAAATGGAAAAAGAATCTATTTATACTAAGCTAGAAAAACTGGAAAAAATGCCCTTGCGGGGTCAGTGCGGACCACACAAAATGGTGTGCGGCCACACTAGGCTCTTGACTTGAAATCTTGACTCTCTGAACCTAGGCTCCACGGACCGCATAGAATGGACTGCGACTGCGGAGGCTTCTAATGCGGTCCGCGCAGAATGGACTGTAGACCGCATAGGCTTCATCTTCTGAATTTGGCATCTCTCTAAACTTTGGTTCTGCGGATCGCACAGAATGGTAGTGCAGCGCGGTGCCTTCATTACGGACCGCATAAAACCCTCTGCGGCCGCACTACCTTGATGCCTGAAAATTCAACTCTCTAAATCCCCTTAGTGTGGACCGCACAAAATGTAGTGCGGCCGCACTAGACCTGTTTCTCATGAGTTTTGTCTTGTCTTTGATACTTGTGCAGGTTTCACTCCTTTTGAGCCGATCTTTGATATCTTGTCACCTTGTCACCTTGTTGATCAAACCTGCAATCAAGCACAACTTATAAACCTTTTGGGACTATTTTGAATGAATTTATAATCAAAGCGTAAGCAAGAAGGAGTAAAAAATACATCAAAATCCCTAGTTATCAACTCCCCCAAACTTAAGCTTTTGCTTGTCCTCAAGCAAACAAAATAAGACCCACCCTTTAAGGAAAAACAATCCAAGAAATTTTCAGCTGCCCTGAAGCAACCTCAACTAGCATCAATTGGGACTAACAATTTCCCTCAATAGAAATGAACCATTAATAACATTTACTCTCTGAACAACCATGGATCAAGTGCGACACAAGAGCTTCAAGAGTTGACTCAACACATCAAAGACCTCTTTCAATTACTTTGGTCATTGTAGAATTTAAACTCACACATCCTCAATTCTCTCTAAGCAAACCTCACCTTTAGAATAGTGGCACACAAAACGAGGTTAATAGAAATTCACTCATCTCTCTCAAAGAAAGGTCACAAGTCCGGCTCTAAGTACCATATGCTTGCCCCTTATGTGAGTATACACTAATGTAAGCTTCATTCGACTCAAGATCATATAGGGCTTTTGTGGAGTCATTGTGAAGGCTTTTGGTTCAGGTAGGTCATGTTTTTGTTCAAGTGGGTTCCATCTACCCTTAAGCACTTCTTTTGATTCATTTGGCACAATTCACTTGACTCTTTGAGTCATTTCACTTCTTTCTGAGGGGTTAGAGAGACACATTGTCACTCTCTCTTATGCATTTCAAACCTTTTCTCTTTTTTAACTTTCCGCACCTTTCTTTCTTTGCTTTTCTTGAATCCCATTGTAGTCTTTTTCACCTTTTTGTCTTTTTTGCTTTTCTTTCTTTTTCATTGCCTTTCCTTTTCTTCACTTTTGTGCCTTTTTACCACTTTGTTGCAATCCTCGTCTCTCCCCACAAACTTATACTTTTGCCATGTGCTAAAGGAAAGATTTGGGTGCCAAGAGAGGGTATCATTTAGAATGGGTAGGCTTGTATCATGGTTCTTGAAAGAAAAAGGTCTAAGGCTCAAAAGGGTTGACTAGGGATCTTATCATTGGTAGGCTATGGAATTGTTCAATCTATTCTCAAGTCAAAATTCACTTATGATTTCGCCTCAACAAACATTCAGGGCAAGTTCTAGACCAATGTCTCAGGACTTGGACTCGCAATTCAATCACTCACCACACAAGCTAAGGGATTGCTAAAGACATCGAGTCAGGGGCCCACAACGACCTTAGAAATGATTTGAGCATGCAATGGTCCCAAAAAACCACTTGATGATTATCGGTCAACACAAGAGTCTTAAGGTCACGACTTTCACCATCCTAAACACAATAATTTATTTTTGACCATAAGATCAAAGGAAAATGTGCTAGGCCCAAGTGAAGCCTTACTTGAGGTACCCTTAACTACAAACTACTAAAAACAAAAAGAAAAATGGACTCAAACCCTTAAGAAGGTTGTCACGCCAGCCACTCGGTTCACATAAAACTCCACCTTTGAAAAGAACCGTGGCATTAAGAAAACAAAAGGCTTATTGGAAACTCCGAAATCAAAAAACTACGAATCACAAATAAGAAGCTAAAAATGAAAAAAAATTACGAAAAATAGAATAAATATATACAAGAGGGGATTTAAATGTACAATAGACGGGATGAATATATACAATGAAATGTAAATTTATATACAGACACAAAGTAAGATGAAAATGCGATAAATGTAACTAAATATCAAATTATATGCAGACCAAAGATGAAAAATCAATAAAGCGTAAAAATGTATCAATATATACAGTCATCCAAAATGTAGATTGTCCCCAATGCTTACAAGTCTAAATAAGCACCAAAAGATATAGAAAAAAGATGTAGAGGACTCCCTATGCCGTGTCTGTCTACATAGGATCATGGGTAGTTCCTGGGTCCTCTGTGTGCTCGAGAACCTCAGACTGGTTCCTGGTGGTCTGCTCCTCAGCTACTAGAACCTGGTCCTGGACCTCGACAGGCTGTGGAACTGGTGCATCTTGTGGCTCACTGGAGGAGCTCTCTGGTGGGTCCGCCAACTGGATGATAGCATCATCTACTCTAGGGATCATCCTCCTCCTCTTCGGAGGCCTCTGTGTCTGCTCCGAATGTGGCTGAGCTACTGGGACTGGGTCATCAAGCAAGAGGTCTAAAGGCAGCTGGTCTGCCTTTAGTCTATCAACATCTGCTCGTAGCTCCTTCACGGACTCCTTGGAGGCCCGTGTCTTCCGCATCTTCCTATGCTCCTTAGCAAGCTCATTGAGAGCCTTGCTATGTGAATCCACTGCTTTTGAGAGCGCAGCTTGAGTGTCAAGGATATTCTTCTGGTTCTCAAGTATCTCTTTGAGTGCATCCTCGATTGACTGGGGGTACCTGTGGGGCTGGGGGAGCTGACTAAGCCTCTACAATGGTAGTCAAGATAGACAAGTTGGATGATGCTGTGGATATCCAGTTGTTGATACTGGAAAGAGCCTAGCTCAGTCGGTGGGTAGTAATGGGATGGGCCCGGGAAGATGGAATCTCCGGGCCTGCTGGGGTGGATGGATCAATAGGAATGGCTGTGGATGTGGATGGACCGAGAGGGATATCTGTGGAGGTGGAGGTAGGCTCAGCAGGAGCCACTACCACAACTAGCTCTTCAGACTGTCCAGTTGAAGCAGTAGTTGTACCTTTGAAACTCTTGCTCTTAGGGTTATCATCCCCTTGCATGCTGTACCAGAAGAAGGGGGCCTTTGCTTTGACTCTGACGTTGTAGGTCTTCTTGTCCACCTTTAATTCCCGAAAGTACATAGTGAGGGTGCTAGGGAAAGGGTAGTTGTGGTCATGCTCTGCTCCCACTATCGAGATAATACGAGATATCACATTCCCCATATTTATGGGGTATCACGCCAGAATCGAACCAAACAATACAGCCTAGTGGAGAGGAAGGGTCTGGTCATGTGCAGTAAGATCCAACCGGCTGCAAACAAATGTCTCCCAACCCCTCGCCTCAAAGTTTAAGGTCCTCCGCAATATTTTGACCCTAGCAGTCAACCAATCAGGAATGATACCTGGGATTGCCAGGTACTGAGCTAACCATGGACGGACCTCCTCACCCATCTCTAACTTTGCCATGTACAAAGTTTCATCCTCTTCATTGAAGCCCAAGTATTCATTAAGGTGTTTCCTTTCAAACAACACTGTCTTATTATGAACCTTGGTCACTTTAGACCCTTTTTTTATGTGGGCTACATTACAATAAAACTCCTTGACCATGTGTTCGTTGGCATCTACACACTTCTCCATAAAATGTTCCCAGCCCACTCTAGTCCCTAAATTGTCTTTGCACATTGGGGTTGAGGGGTAAAATATCGTTATTAATGAAGCTCCTCTCCGGTATCAATTTTCTCATCGGCCACCACTCCCTAAATTTATGGTATGCCACCTCACGTATGAACCTATCTCGCCAAACCTCCGACTTCCTCGTTCTATCTACACCCCCAACCCTTGGTTCACCTCCTTCAGCTGCCTCCTCATTTCCCTGTACCTCCCCCTCACCTCCGTCTACACCCTCTCTAGGCAATGAAGTTGTGGGGGAGGTGGAGTATTCACCACTGCCAACTACTGATCCCTCAGACAACTCAGTAGAAACATGCTCTAGTGCTTGGGTAGTGGGTGATGGTGGAGGAGTATCATTTGTTAGTCTAAATCTACCCGGCCAATCTTTAACATATTCTGGCACGGAGTCGGAGGAGATGTCCTAGGATGGCACATACTCACTCCACGACTAGTCACATGCTATATCAGCAGCTTTTATTGCCTTTCTCATCTTCTTTATTTTTTGTCGAGCCTGGGGAGTGAGTTTAATCATCTTTTGCTTACCTCCCCGGGAGGATTCACCTATGTCGGGTTGTTTTGAACCTTTTTCTCCTTGTTGTTTAAACATTGTCTGCAAACACAATTCAAATAACTTGTTAGTATCAGTGGTCTCAAATAAAATAATGTTGCAGACATATGAACTTGTTGCAGAAGTTATCCAGTGCAGATCGCACAGAATGATAGTGCGGACGCACAGGGACCACCGCGGACCATAGAGAATCATCCGCAGTCCGCACTAGTGTGGTTTCACGAAACACATCCTCTGAATCTCACCAGTGCGGAACGCACTAAAACAACTGCGGTTCGCACAGAGGTGGGGGCCAGACTACCCACTCTCTGTATCTAGGCAGTGTGGACCGCACAATATGTACCGCGGTTGCACAACCCGAAGTTCAGATTTTCAGCTTTCACCACCGCGGTCCACACAAAATGATAACGTGGACCGTACTGGGACACCGCGGACCGTAGAGAATTGACCGCAGTCCGCACAGGGTGCCCAGTTTTCGCACTAAACTAGGGTTCATGATTTTTCTTTTAAGGTCCAATTTTTTACCTAATTAGAGGCCCTAAATTATTACTCTGTCCATTACACTACCTAAGTCCTCATGAATCAAAGTTAAAACCCATCTAACCTAGAAATTGAATTAGTTATGGGAGGAAGAAGAATTAGAAGTTAAGAAAAAGAACAAAAATTAACAAAATTAAACAAGTATAGGGAAGATTATGGTACCAGATAATGATATGAAGTGAAGCAAGAAGTTCCAAACAATTAATTACAAGAAAAGGCGTGATGAATATTTTTTTGTTAGGTCTGAGATTGAAGGGTTCAAAAAGGGTAAAAGAAAGCCCTCAGAGACTATTTATAGAAAAAGTCCTGGGGCCCATTCTCACCTACCAGTGCGGAACGCACAAAATGGACCGCGATCCGTACTGGGCTATTTTGTTCCAGCTTAACTCCGTAACCCACAGTGGTCAGCACAAAATGGATCGCGGCCGCGGTGGTCTACCACGGACTGTACCAAATCAACCGCGGTTGCAAACTTCAGAGAGCACTTTAATCACCCTTTGCTAGTGCGGACCGCACAAAATGGTAGTGCGGCCGCACTGGAAACTTTAGAGACCTGTGCAATTTTTCAATTATGTCCTGCACTGCATCAACTCAATCCTGTAATATCTCACAACCAGTTAGCCCAAAAATCAATCCTATACTACAAAGAAAATCAAAGAAAACAAAAAACAAAAAACAAAAACACATGGGTTGCCTCCCAAGAAGTGCCTGATTTAACGTCGCGGCACGACGCGGGTTACCATCACATCATTTGAAATGAATAAGTGCCACTACGTGGTTGTCATCAATTTTCCCCAGATAATGGTTCACACAATGCCCATTTACTCTAAAGACTTCACCATTTTTGTTTTTCAAATCAAGAGCACCAAAAGGGTTCACACACACTACTTCAAATGGTCCACTCCACTTTGATTTTAGCTTTCCTGGGAACAACCTCAGTCGAGAATTAAATAAGAGCACCAAATCTCCCACCTTGAATTCTTTCCCCTGAGTATATTTGTCATGAAGGTATTTCATTTTATCCTTATATAGGGACGAACTAGAGTAGGCATGAAACCTAAATTTTTCAAGCTTATTGAGTTGCTCCACCCGAAGATTAGCATCTATATATCAATCAAGATTTAACTTCTTTAAGGCCCACATGGCCTTATGCTCCAACTCCACTGGTAAATGTCACGCTTTCCCAAATACCAATCGGTGCGGCGACATACCAATTAGGGTCTTGTAAGCGGTCCGGTAAGCCCATAGAGCATCATCTAACTTTTTAGACCAATCGGTCCTATTGGCATTGACAGTTTTGGACAAACCGCTCTTGATCTCACTATTAGACACTTCAACCTGGCCATTTTCTTGAGGATAATAAGGCGTAGACACCTCGTGGTTGACACCATAATTGGAAAGCAAGGCATCAAAAGCTCTATTACAAAAATGCGATCCTCCATCACTAATAATTTCCCGATGTGTACCAAACCTTGTGAAAATACTCTTCTTAAGAAATGCAACAACACTCCGGGCTTCATTGTTAGGCAAAGCCACGGATTCAACCCACTTTGAGACATAATCAACCGCCACAAGAATGTAAGTATTCCCACAAGAGCTAACAAATGGACCCATGAAATCAATGCCCCACACATCAAATATATCCACTTCAAGAATGATATTGAGAGGCATCTTATCCCCTTTTGAAATTCCACCCGCTCTTTGGCACTCGTTGTCACACCTCCTTTTTCACTACACCCGCAATGGCGTGAAGGAGTTTTTCCACTTAAAGGACAATCGGAACGGGATTTATTTATTAAGATTTTAGAGTCGCCACTTGAGAGATTAATGGTGTCCCAAGTCACCGGTTGAATCCCGAACCGAGAAAATTATGACTCTGTTAACAGTCTGCAAATCAGAAATCCGAGTAAGGAATTCTGTTAACCCGAGAGAAGGTGTTAGGCATTCCCGGATTCCGTGGTTCTAGCACGGTCGCTCAACTGTTGTATTTGATTTTATCTGATTTCAAAACATGTTCTAACTTATGTGCCTTTTATTAGTAACCAACTTTCTTATATATTTATTTTTTAATAAGAATTGCAACATCGTGAAAACGTATCTCGAACCACGTCGCACCAGTGCACCCGTGGCTTTTGACATATCTCGACTTCTTTGAGATTTAGATTTGGGTCACATAAATGTGCACCTGTATTTAGGAAGGTAATATTATTAAAATACGCACCTAAAGCAACTACGCGTTTATTATCTTTGGGGAAGACCATGAAATTCGCTAAACGGTCCGCCCGAATTCTAAGTATTTTATATAGCATTTAATGAGAGCCCCGCAATTTATGCCTTTTGTTTGGCGAGGCTCGTCTCTTATTTTATTTAAAGGTCATCCTAGAGCAAACTATAATTATCTATTTATCTTGTCTCAAAAAGAGCCCTAGTTAATTAATATCATTAATTACTATTATTAGAAAACCTTTCACGAAATTCGAGCTTCAAACTCAGGTCCACACTTGAACAAGAGGAAAACCTCCTAATTCAAATATGCTACCTAGCTTGGAAGGCCCAAAACCCGTATTATTATTATTATTATTTTTAAAATGATCGAAGTTGCGCGAATGCATATTCAAATTAATTTAGGATCATGGTCATTTTTTGCGAACGTATACGCAACTACAACGATAGATTAAATCGCGCCTAAAGCATGATACTATGATAAGCAGTAAATATAAAGCAACCCAACTGATTAAATCGAACCTATTATATAATTCAAACTTAAGTCAAGGTTTGTATCTAATTAGCCCACTTCAAAACTTATAAGCAGAAATCTCATTATCACTTTAACTTCACCAACGAATCTGGCAACAAGGCTCAAACCAATTCCATTGGAATAATAAAAGATATCACAAAGAATTATGCAAAACCGTATGAATCTGTCATTCAAATACCACGAACACGACGGAAATCGGGAAATAAAAGATTAAAGGTGGAAATGGACCTCAATATAGTTAAAAAGGTTATGGAATCATTGATATTTAATTCTTACACTTCTTTTGTACTATTGCTAGGAATTTGATTGGCAGCATTATTGGTGCTAGGAAATTACCAAATGAAAATATTTCTTTGCGGCAAATGTGGCTACTGATTAACAATGTGGATAGACGACAACAATAAGACACACGCGAACAGATGCGATCTAATTTCGATCTTTAAGAATTTAATCTTAAGTTTTGTTAAACCAACTCAATAACATTTAATCGAAGATCCTATAATAGTTGAACATAAATGCAAACAAATTTCAGCAATATAACCAAACACAAACAGTAGGATGATATATATACTTGTTACTTTCGAACATATATCGCAACATATACACGGATTTCGTATAAAAAATCGAATAAATTGCAACACGAACAAAAGAAATGAAGTTTGAACAAACTGACCGGATCAGGAATCACGCCGGCGACCTCGACCAGAACTCAAATCGGCATCAGAAAGCTTGTTGAGATGTTACTACGCAAAATCGTTAGACAAAGAGCCTCATTTGAATTTTGTTATCCAAAAGCTGAAGTGAAATGAAGTGGATGAATATTGGGATTCAAGTATTGGTATATTAGGTGTACATGGAGGAAGCGAGCTGAAGGTACGACGCTATGGCTGGCACTGAGAATTCGAGAGAGAGGGGTCTGCGACGCTCTCCCTGATATGAAGAAACAAAGGCTGGTTTTTGTTGTTGCTATGGTGCAGCATCCAATCAATGTTTAGGGTGTGTAAGTGTTTTTAATGTGATGGGGTCTTGTGTGGGGGAGTAGTTTTTGGGAAAAAATATTTTGGGAAGGTCTTTTGTGGGAAAATTATTTTGGGGGAAGGTCTCATATGGGGAAAAGTCTTTGGGGGAAGGTTCTTCCAATTTTTATCCCAATTTCTTTTTATCTTCTTTTTTCTTTATTAAAATTCCTAGAATTAAAAACCTAAATTATCTAAAATTATACTAATTATGAAAAAATTATAAAAACTACTTAATCCTAAATTAAAAGAGAAAGGTCAACAAAAGGAAAATGTGTAAAAATCAAATATTTTTTGTGAATTTTAAATTTTTATGAAAACCGTATGACTTCCGATAAAGCCTAAATGCTATGCAAGATATTTTTTGGTATTTATTATTTTGATTTTAAAATATTAAAATGCATGAAATGTAACTAAATAAAGGAAAATTCCTAAAAAAAATCAATAAAAATTATTTTGATCTATTTTTAGGAGCTATCTTCATGTAGGGCAAAAATCACGTGCTTACAATTGTCCCTCTTTGCTCGAAAACATGAAGAGTTTTCGGGCAAAGATAAAGTGAGCACTGTGAGGGATTTTTGCCCATTTGAAACTCCATGAGAAGCATTTTTGAAAAATTGTCTTACTGAACCTTGCTTCAAAGGTTGCCTACATATCCTTGGCTATAAAGGAATCAGGTCAGGTGTAGTTCAGAAGTGAATGAAGTGATGGAGTACCGAGGTTGAGAGTCGAGTGAGGTTCCGTCCGAGGCTTCGGTCCGCTGTCCCGTTATTACATCAAAATTAAAAAAGACTACCTAAGCCTATCAACTACGAGTTACAAGATTCCTATCTATATCTTCAAACTTGGTCTTGTATTTCTTGTTGTCTTGTATTCTCCCGGTGGAATTCTTACATTGTTGCCTTGAATTGTGATTGGTGATGTTTTGCCATTCCTCCAAGTGATGCTTGACTGCTGAAGTTTGAAATATGTGCCTCTATTCTCCAGGCGGGCTCCCGATTGCTGATGCTTGAAAAGTATTCCCTTATTCTCCAGGTGGGCTCCTGACTGCAACAAAAATAGACAAACAAAGAAAATTTTCTGCCCCAGTTTGGTGGCTGGGCACATCATGTTATCCAATATCAAAAATTAAAAGCTAAGTTTGAATTGTACTTCCCTTGTTCCCCAGGTGGGTTTCTGACTGTTAAAACTTGAAGAATATTCCCTTGTTATCCAGGTGGGCTCCTGACTGCTGAACTTGAAAAGTATTCCCTTGTTCTCCAGGTGGGCTCCTGACTGCGATGCTTGAAAAGTATTCCCTTGTTCTCCAGGTGGGCTCCTGACTGCGATGCTTGAAAAGTATTCCCTTGTTCTCTAGGTGGGCTCCTGATTGCTGAACTTGAAAAGTATTCCCTTGTTCTCCAAGTAGGCTCCTGACTGCAACAGAATAGACAAACAAAGAAAATTTTCTGCCCCAGTTTGGTGGCTGGGTGCAACATGTTATCAAATATATAAAAAATTGAAAGCTAAAATTTGAATTGTACTTCCCTTGTTCTCAAGGGGGGCGCCTGACTGTTGAGACTTGAAATGTATTCCCTTGTTCTCCAGGTGGGCTCCTGATTGCTGAATTTGAAAAGTATTCCCTTGTTCTCCAGGTGGGCTCCTGATTGCTGAACTTGAAAAGTATTCCCTTGTTCTCTAGGTGGGCTCCTGATTGCTGACCATTGAAATGGATTCCCTTATTTTCCAGGTGGGCTCCTGATTGCAACAAAACAAAGAAAATTTTCTGCCCCAGTTTGATGGCTGGGCACATGGGTGAGTGTTAAACTGAATTATTTTACCAACTATTATAAGAATGTGAAAGCTAAGTCCTATTATCCAGGGAGGTCCTGATAACTCGTAATAATTACGAACCTACACTATCTTTTCTAAAGGTATTACTCCCGCTATATTTGTTATCAAAAGGTCTTAAACTACTCCCCATTATCCAGGAGGGTCCTGACAACTCCTAACAATTACGAACCTACGCTATCTTTTCTAAAGATGTTACTCCCGCTATATTTGTTATCAAAAGGTCTTAAACTACTCCCCATTATCCAGGAGGGTCCTGACAACTTCTAGTTAAAAGACANCCATACCTGTTTGGGTCCTGCATTTCCTTACTGAGGGTTTCTCCGAAGCAAATAAAACTTCTGCCCCTGTTTCAATCAAAGAAAAATCTTGTCAGTTTAAAATGTGGTGGTTGGTTTGTGGCCTTGAAATTTGAGGGAGCTTTCTCCTTCACTTCCCATGATGACTGATTTCCACTCGAAGATCCTGCTTGTTTATGGACCGACCTCTTTCTATCACATAAAATACCTTTTCTTCGTTCAGACCCAATATTCTCTATTTATTGCATTGCATGAACTGGCGCCCCCAACCTTTGTGTCTCACATAAATCCCAAAGCACGTCCATTGCCCCCACTTTGTGTGTATGCTGCTCTTTCTTGACTTAAACCACGGGCTTTACCTTGAGGTCTGTTACTCCTTCACTCGGCATGATAACTGATTTCCATTCGATGACCCTACTTGTTCCCGGACTAATCATTTCCTTTATAAACCTTACCCAGAAAATACTTCTTCTTGTTCAGACCCAATACCCTCTATCTGTTGCACCGCTCATACCGACATTTACCAAACCTTTGTGATTCACATGGACCCCAAACATATTGATTGTTACCAACTCAGGGCACATATTGTTCTTTCCTGATTTAAATCACTGGCCTTGGCCTGGAGATCTATTGTTCCTTCACTTGCCATGATAAATTATTCCCACCCGAAGACCTTCCTTGTTCCTGGACTAACCATTTCCTTTGTAAACCTTACTCAGAAAATATCTCTGATATGTTCACCAAACAACCTTCGTCTTGTTTCATTGTCCATGAATTGATATGTACCAAACCTTTTTGTGTTTCACCGAAAATACCTTTGACCCATTCACCTAACTCCTTCCACTTGTTGCTTTGCTCCTGAATTGACATGTACCAAACCCTTGTACTTCACACGAATCCCAAAGCACGTCAATTACCACCCACTCAAGATGTATGTTGTTCTTTCTTGACTTAAACCCCTGGTCCGGCCTTGAGGTCTGTTTCTCCTTCACTTGTCATGATAATTGATTTCCATTTGAAGACCCTGCTTGTTTACTGGACTAACCACTTCCCAGAAAATACCTCTTTTCGTCCAAACCCAATACCCTCTGTCTGTTGCACCACTCATATCAACATTTGCCAAATCTTTGTATTTCACACGTTCCCTAAAACATGTTGATTGTTATCATCTTCAGTGTGCATGTTACTCTTTCTTGATCTAAACCATCGGCCCTGGCCTTGGGGTCTATCACCTTTGATTTATGTTTGGCTTGTCACTGGTCTACCACCCTTTTGTCAATCCTACCACAGCCAATATCTTTGATCCATTCACCAAACCCCTTCCATCTTG
Organism: Nicotiana glauca; assembly: GCA_026770625.1. Lineage (NCBI taxonomy): Eukaryota > Viridiplantae > Streptophyta > Magnoliopsida > Solanales > Solanaceae > Nicotiana > Nicotiana glauca. The sequence goes on from MU664611.1 coordinate 66,782, forward strand.
TTGCATCGTTCATGCATTGATGCGTAGAAAACCCTTGTATTTCACATGAGACCCAAAACATGTTGATTTTTGCCAACTCAGTGTGCTTGTTGTTCTTTCCTGACCTATGATGATTTGATGTGCTAACCAGATCCCGTTTTGTGCAATTGGAAAGTTGGTGGCAAATTTTGAAGTCATTTCTCACTTGTTATGACCAGACACACTCAAGAGGAGGAAGTAAATAGGATAGAAGGAATATAGTAGGAGGACAATGAAAGAGATGGTTCCTAACAAGAAAACTTCGAATTAGAAACCTATCGGACGTGGATACCGACTCTAATGACCATGACATGCATCTGCGGCCTATTATGTTTAGCAAATCTGATGTTCAGCTCTCGTTGTACCTTTTGCCGGGAAACATGGGCTACAACGCTCTGCTTGCCCGATCTGATTCACAATCCTTATTCGACTTGTAGTGCGTGAAGGGTTTTCACCATCAAGACTCTCTCATTTAATTTTCTCTCGTCTCACCGTCGCCTTATGGTGCCCGTGAAGGTTTTCACCAATAGGACTCTCTCATTTTGATTTCTCTCTTCTTTCATTGCCTTGGGGTATCCGCGAAGGATTTCATCAACAAGACTCTTTCATTTTCATCAGTTTTTTTCTTGTACCGGAGTGTTTGCTTCTTGTACCAGAGTGTTTTCTTTTTGTAACGGAGTGTGGCTTCTGACACGATTCACCTCTACTTGATTGACTCGGCATTTCTTGAAGACTGGTTGGAAGGTCTTTCTTTGGACCGTAATGTGGGCTTTTGGATAAGGTTAGAAGGAAAGGGTATCAAAGGATAAAAGTAATTCAACATGGGTTTAAAATTACAACTTCTGGAATCAAATTTCTCCCAATAACCCCAACTTCTGCCCCGGTTTCATTCTTGGGGCGCTTATGGACTTTTGTTTCGGTGTTACTGAACTTCAGAGAGAGGCTTCTACGTACCCTTTCGGGATCAAGTCAAACGTAGTTCAGACGACTACATTTGTTGTAATCTTTCCTTTCTTCCACTTTCCTTTCATTCTTTTTCATTTCTTTTCTTTTCTTTCTCTTTTTTTTTCTCTTCTTTTTCTTTTCACTATTTTTCTCTTGTTTCTCCATTTACTTTTCCCGCTTGCGCTTACGAGTTTTATTATCGATTCCGAATGAGGGGTATGCAAGAAAATAACCGAGGCTCAAAGGGGTAACAAAGGATAAAGTGTTTGGATAGCAGAATAAAATGTCTTCGTCATTCCAATCTCCAAAACATGCCAAGTACAAAATACACAATGTAACATCTTTTGATTGCACCAGAATTACTAATAACATCCCCATATTCGTCTTCTATATTTGTCAATTACTCAGTGCCATTAGACAATAATCTTGGTACTACGACCGACCCCGGTAAACTTGCGGCAAACTTGCCTTTGGCTTCAAATCGATGCGGCATGATGCCTTTTCAACAATATTTATTTATGTTCTATCTGCCCCCAGTTTCACTTGATTTGGGCTTGAAGTGCTCTCAGAATGCCTTTACTTATTTCCCTCGAACATTGTTTCATTGCTTCCTTATCAACTGACATTTACAAACCAGGCTGAGAATTATGTGTGCATATCATGTTACCAGAGCCAGCATGAAAGAATTAAATAAAATGAATTGGAAATGACGCGATACAGAGAATTGCATTAGACTGACAGTGGAAGGGTTTAGATAACAAAATATGCAAACTACACTAGTTACAATCTTTGAACATACCTAGACATCACTACACAAGCTACTACGACCAGACGAACAAGGCAAAGTGAAAGGATAGAAGGGTTTGAGTCACAAGACAATGTCCGGATTACAACCCTGAAAATAACCCGGACAACAGAAATGATACCAAAATAAACCACCAAAAACTCCACTCTGGGTGACCAAGAAATGGAGCGTCTTTCCAATTACCACGCCCGACATCTTAGCCACTGAATTTCACATCAATATTGCCAAGACCATTATTGACTTTAATCAATAAGTTCCCAAGAGAAATCGCATGCTCATTGCTATTGTCATTGATCACAACTACCCCTTCTTGAATCATTCTTTCTATTTCCTTTTTCAAAGAGCGACAGTCTTCAATGCTATGCCCCCGGACATTAGAGTGGTACATGCATCAGACAGTAGGATCAAAGCCTTTCGCATTTGGGTCTGGAGTATATCCAAGGAGCGGCTTAATGGGTGTTGTTCAGGGGATAGCACTGAGGTGGATTATGTGAAGCTGGGGAATAGGTTTGGGGTTGGTGTTGAGGTTGAACACGTTTAGCAAGAATTATTACCGGACCCCATCGTGGGCGGGGCTCAGCCACACCTTTTCTATCAATGGCATGACTATCCCGAGCAACCTGTTCATTCCATTTGAGCCAAAAATCCTTAAAACTTTCCTTGGGTTTCTTTTCCATTTGAGACAAGGAGCAGTTTGGGACAATGTCTTTATTGTACTGAAAATGTTGCACAAAATCTTGAGCCATGTCACCCAATGTAGGCCAGTTGCCGACATCGTGACGACTATGCCATTCTAAAGCTGCCCCAATCAAGCTCTTAGTGAAGTATGCCATCAACAAATCATCTTTCTCCCCAACACTTCTCATTTCACTGCAATAGACCCTCAGGTGAGCTACCGGATCTCCACTCCCATCATACAGGTTAAATTTTGGCACTTTGAACCCCGCAGGCAGGCGAACATCGGGGGACACATACGATTCTTTGTAAGACACGTTATCATGGTCTCCCATTCCTTGTATGTTCTTTAAGGATTGTTCTACGCCTTTCAGTTTCATGGATATTTCATCTCGCCCTATTTTTCCCATAACCTTTTCACTTCCAGCATGAAGCTCATCCCGAGGGATCTTCCTGTATGAATCAAGAACCTCGTGGGCAATTTTTGAGGGGTAATATTAGGCATCACAAGCTTTGAGTGGGTATTCATTGTTTGGTATAGTGGATATGACAGAAAAAATGGGCGGTGGCAGGGGTGGTGCCTTCCCAGTCATCCAGGATTGATACATGTCTGCCATGTGTTGTCTCAACATCCGCACCTCTTCAACCAACCCATTATCCCGTTCATCCACCTGCTGTCGGGTACCAGTACTAACCAACTCAGTTCTATTGTTGTTTGCCATCGCCTTTTGTCCTTGTGTTGTAAAGAAGAGTTACCACTTTGAAAACCACAAACCAACCACCTTTCTGGAATAACACGACAAAAATGAGACCCCCACGTTAGCGTTAGGGCATTTAACATATTGATAACAACTTTTGATTGGTCGCATGCGTCATCCTGGCTTTTTCTTTATTTCTAATTGTAAACTTTCCGTTTATTTGTTTTTCTTCTTTTTCTCTCCTTTTATTTTTCTTCCCCTTTTTTTTCCTGCCTTCCTTGATTTGTCTTTCCTTTTTTTTCTTTTTTTCCCGCTATTTTCTTTTCTTTTTGTGGTTTTTCCTCTTTTTCTTTTTTTTTCTTTTGGTTATGGTCAAATCCTACATGGATTGCCTACGTATCATGACCCCGCATGAATCAGACCGAGCGTAGTTCTTGCAAAATGAATGCAAAATTTTGTTGTTTTTGTTTTTGTTTTTTATTTTGAAATTGTTTTTCTTGAAGGAAAACTACAAAAGCAGACTCAAAGTAACAAGCTACAAACTCGATGATTAAAACTAGATCAGGAGTACATCAAAGCTTCACATCCTGGGGCCCGTGGGACATCACTCGGCATCGCCATGCGCCTGCGCCAGACTGAGAAGGTTTTAATGTCAAATGTAGGCTATTTAAAGAAACCTGGCCATGTAATGACTTATTTTAACTTAAACAGCAAAATGGCTATTTTTCAAAAAATTTATTTAAGAAAACAAAGACTCAGTTTTGCAAATACGGCCTTTCAGCACTTCCGAAAGGGAGATTTCAAGGTTGTGCCCACAAGCCGTTTAAAATGACTCAGAGTGGCTATTCTTGCAAAAACAGCCTTCCGGCGTCCTTTTGGGGACATTCAACTTATTTTTAAACAAGAATGGCGGCACCCGACTTATTATATAAAAATTAAAATTTTGGTATTTTTGGCTATTTTTTGCAAAAGGGGTGGTTGGACCCGATGAGAGTTGCCTACGTATCTCACAACCGGTGAGAATCAAACCAGCGTAGTTCGGGCAAATAAACTAGCTATTTTTGAAAGCAAAACTCTTTTTGTATTTTCTTTCCAACGACTTGAAAAATAAAATCCTTTCGTTTTTACATCATTGGCGAATGACGCAAACTGTGTCTAAAAAAAACTCTTTGTTTTGCTTTTCAATCCGGCAGAGTTTCAGCACTACTGGTTTCTGCTAAATCATGTAATTAACTCTCTACACTATTATTTATTTTCCTTTTTACCAAATATTCAAGCCGGTCAGCATGCGAGTCCGAGACAAATAAATACAACACGTAAAATGCATCATGGTGGTCTTTTCATATCCGGTTACCTGTCCTAGACGAACCCAACCCCTGTGTTGAGTCCCCTAAGTCATATGCACGTGATGCAAATAAGCGCTCCTATTAAGGATCCGTCATGGAGTCAAGTTCTTCTAGGTTCAAAACCTGGGTATGTGTTCTAGACTATGTACCCGAGTGTACAACTCGAGTCGAGGAGGGGGCTACGTACCGGGGACGCGCGGGATCGTCCGACTTAGTAACTTGTTTGGACTCTTTCTTATTTCAGGGTATTGACACTAATAGAATAGGGAGTCTCAACCAGTAAGCACATCCCTAGAGGTGAGAAGAGAAGGGTTTCAGCACAATTTATATACAGTTAAGATAATATCAAAGCGGTAAACATTTAGCACATTAAGCAGGAAGCATGTAGGAAAATCAGATATAACCAAATACAAAAATTTATCTAAGCTCGAATTCTGAACCCTGAACAAAATGTTATGGGTTCTTGTCCCCAGAAGAGTCGCCAGAGTTGTCACACCTCCTTTTTCCTATACCCGCAAGGGCGTAAAAGAGTTTTTCCACTTAAAGGACAATCGGAACGGGATTTATTTATTAAGATTTCAGAGTCGCCACTTGAGAGATTAATGGTGTTCCAAGTCACCGGTTAAATCCCGAACCGAGGAAATTATGACTCTGTTAACAGTCTGCGAATCAGAAATCCGAGTAAGGAATTTTGTTAACCTGGGAGAAGGTGTTAGGTATTCCCGGATTTCGTGGTTCTAGCACGGTCGCTCAACTGTTATATTTGATTTTGTCTGATTTCAAAACATGTTCTAACTTAGGTGTCTTTTATTAGTAACCCGCTTTTTTATATATTTATTTTTTAATAAGAATTGCAACATCGTGAAAACGTATCTCGAACCACGTCGCACCAGTGCACTCATGGCTTTTGACACATCTCGACTTCGTTGATATTTAGATTTGGGTCACATAAATGTGCACCCGTATTTAGGAAGGTAATATTATTAAAATACGCGCCTAAAGCAACTACGCGTTTATTATCTTTGGGAAAGACCATGAAATTCGCTAAACGGTCCGCCCGAATTCTAAGTATTTTATATAGCATTTAATGAGAGCCCCGCAATTTATACCTTTTGTTTGGCGAGGCTCGTCTCTTATTTTATTTAAAGGCCATCCTAGAGCAAACTATAATTATCTATTTATCTTATCTCAAAAAGAGCCCTAGTTAATTAATATCATTAATTACTATTATTAGAAAACCTTTCACGGAATTCGAACTTCAAATTCAGGTCCACACTTGAACAAGAGGAAAATCTCCTAATTCAAATATGCTACCTAGCTTGGAAGGCCCAAAACCCGTATTATTATTATTTTTTAAAATGATCGAAGTTGCGCGAACGCATATTCAAATTAATTTAGGATTATGGTCATTTTACGCTAACGTATACGCAACCACAACGATAGATTAAATCGCGCCTAAAGCATGCTACTATGATAAGCAGTAAATATAAAGCAACCCAACTGATTAAATCGAACCTATTATATAATTCAAACTTAAGTCAAGGTTTATATCTAACTAGCTCACTTCAAAACTTATAAGCAGAAATCTCATTATCACTTTAACTTCACCAACGAATCTGGCAACAAGGCTCAAACCAATTCCATTGGAATAATAAAAGATATCACAAAGAATTATGCAAAACCGTATGAATCTGTCATTCAAATACCACGAACACGACGGAAATCGGGAAATAAAAGATTAAAGGTGGAAATGGACCTCAATATAGTTGAAAAGGTTATGGAATCATTGATATTTAATTCTTACACTTCTTTTGTACTATCGCTAGGAATTTGATTGGCAGCATTATTGGTGCTAGGAAATTACCAAATGAAAATATTTCTTTGCGGCAAATGTGGATACTGATTAACAATGTGGATAGACGACAACAATAAGACACACGCGAACAGATGCGATCTAATTTTGATCTTTAAGAATTTAATCTTAAGTTTTTTTAAACCAACTCAATAACATTTAATCGAAGATCCTATAATAGTTGAACATAAATGCAAACAAATTCCAGCAGTATAACCAAACACAAACAGTAGGATGATATATATACTTGTTACTTTCTAACATATATCGCAACATATACACGGATTTCGTATAAAAAATCGAACAAATTGCAACACGAACAAAAGAAATGAAGTTTGAACCAACTGACCGGATCAGGAATCACGCCGGCGACCTCGACCAGAACTCAAATCGGCATCAGAAAGCTTGTTGAGACGTTACTACACAAAATCGTTAGACAAAGAGCCTCATTTGAATTTTGTTATCCAAAAGCTGAAGTGAAATGAAATGGATGAATATTGGGATTCAAGTATTGGTATATTAGGTGTACATGGAGGAAGTGAGCTGAAGGTACGACGCTATGGCTGGCACTGAGAATTCGAGAGAGAGGGGTCTGCGGCGCTCTCCCTGATATGAAGAAACAAAGGCTGGTTTTTGTTGTTGCTATGGTGCAGCAGCCGATCAATGTTTAGGGTGTGTAAGCGTTTCTAATGTGATGGGGTCTTATGTGGGGGAGTAGTTTTGGGGGAAAAATATTTTGTGAAGGTCTTTTGGGGGGAAAATATTTTGGGGGAAGGTCTCATATGGGGAAAAGTCTTTGGGGGAAGGTTCTTCCAATTTTTATCCCAATTTCTTTTTATCTTCTTTTTTCTTTATTAAAATTCCTAGAATTAAAAACCAAAATTATCTAAAATTATACTAATTATGAAAATTATAAAAACTACTTAATCCTAAATTAGAAGAGAAAGATCAACAAAAGGAAAATGTGTAAAAATCAAATATTTTTTGTGAATTTTAAATTTTTTATGAAAACCAAATGACTTCCGATAAAGCCTAAATGTTATGCAAGATATTTTTTGGTATTTATTATTTTGATTTTAAAATATTAAAATGCATGAAATGCAACTAAATAAAGGAAAATTCCTAAAAAAAATCAATAAAAATTATTTTGATCTATTTTTAGGAGTTATCTTCATGTAGGGCAAAAATTACGTCCTTACACTCGTCACACCTATCAAAAAATCACCCGCATCTTTGAATAAGGTTGGCCAATAAAAACCACAACTAAGAACTTTCGAGGTGATCCTCACCCCACCGTGATGGCCAACATAGGATGAGGAATGGCAGGCCTCTAAGATAGTTAATTGTTCTTCCTCCGGGACACACCTTCGGATTACACCATCCGTGCAAATCTTGAAAAAGTATGGCTCATCCTAATAGAAGTCCAAACTATCCCGCTTGAGCTTCTTCCTTTAGTTAGAAGAGAGATCATATAGGACTATTCTGGTCACAAGGTAATTTGCAACATCGGCAAACCATGGCATATCATTCATTGACACCGCAAGGAGTTGTTCATCGGGAAATGAGTCATTGATATTTAGGCCATCACAAGGCCTCCCTTTCTCCTCCAAATGGAACAAGTGGTCCGCCACTTGATTCTCACTTCCTTTCCGGTCCACAATTTCTAGATCAAACTCTTGAATTAGTAACACCCATCTCATCAATCTTGCCTTGGAGTCTTTCTTTGTTATCAAGTGCCTAAGGGCGGCATGATCAGTGTACACTATGACCTTGGCCCCCATAAGATACAATCGAAACTTTTAAATTGCAAACACTATAGCCAACAACTCTTTCTCGGTCACCGTGTAGTTCAATTGAGTGTCATTCATTGTCTTGCTCGCATAGTACACCGGATGAAATATTTTTTTCACACGTTAACCCAACACCACTCCAACCACAACATCGCTAGCATCACACATGAGCTCAAAGGGCAAGCTCCAATTAGGTGCGGTAATGATAGGAGTGGTGGTCAACTTATGCTTGAGAAGTTCAAAGGCCTCCATGTATTTCTTATCAAACACAAACTTAGCATCTTTCTCTAGCAACTTGCAAAGAGGATTCACTACCTTCGAAAAATCCTTGATAAACCGTCGGTAGAACCCCACATGCCCAAGAAAACTCCTCACCCCTTTGACAGAAGTGGGGGGAGGGAGCCTTGAAATCACCTCAATCTTGGCTTTATCTACTTCAGTCCCATGCTTAGAAATTTTGTGACCCAACACTATACCTTCTTCAACCATGAAATGGCATTTTCCCCAATTGAGTACAAGGTTTGTGTCTTCACCCCTGGCCAACACTCTATCCAAATTACCCAAACACTCTTCAAAGGAATCACCAACCACACTGAAATCATCCATGAAAACCTCTAAGATATCTTCCACCATGTCGGTGAAAATAGCCATCATGCATCGTTGGAAGGTTGTCGGAGCATTGCACAACCTGAACGGCATCCGAGAGAAAGTAAATGTACTATATGGGAAAGTGAATGTGGTATTCTCTTGGTCCTCTGGAGCGATTAAGATTTGATTATAACCCGAATATCCATCCAAAAAGCAATAAAAGGCATGCCCCGTAAGACGATCTAACATTTGGTTAAGGAATGGCAATGGGAAGTGATCCTTTCGGGTCACCTTGTTAAGCTTCCGATAGTCCATACATACCCTCCATCCGGTAATGGTCTGAGTGGGAATGAGTTTATTATTATCACTTTTCACCACAGTCATCCCACCCTTCTTCGGTACACATTGCACCGGAGAAGTCCATGAGCTATCGGAGATAAAGTACACAACCCCGACATCCAAGCATTTTATCTCTTCTTTCTTCACTCTTGCATTACCTCGTTCAATATTTTTTGATGCTCCAAGGAAGGTTTTGCATCATCCTACAAAAAGATTTTCTGCATGCAGAATGTGGGTCTTATTCCCCAAATGTCGGCCAATGTCCACCCAATTGCTTTCTTCCTCCTTTTGAGAACCGCCAAAGTGGCGTTTACCTGCAAGTTAGTAAGTCACGAGGAAAGAATAACGGGTAAAATAGAACAAGGGCCCAAGAACTCATACCTGAGGTGTGGAGGCAATGGCTTCAGCTCAAACACCGGTGGTTCCTTTATTGATGGCTTCGTTGGAGGCGTCTTTCTATTTTTGAGGTCCAAGGATAGCCTTCTCAGCTCATAAGAATAGGACCCCATTCTATGCAAGGCATTTACGCTCTCCACTCGACTAGCATCATCATTGACATCAAGATTTAGAAGCACGACCTCAAGGGGATCCTCCACGTTAATCATAGAACTTGTATCATCCATAGTCACAGATGTGACAATGTACACAAATGAGCACACCCCGGTGCTACTGGGTTGCTTTATGGACTAGCAAACATGGAAAACGACCTTCTCATCCCCACTCAGAAAGTTAGCTCACTCGCTTCAACATCAACCAATGCCTTCCCCGTTTCAAGGAAAGGTCTCCCTAGAATAATTGTGACTTCAAAGTCCACTTCACAATCCAAAATGACAAAATCGGCCGGCAATATAAACTTATCCACCCGGACAAGAACATCATCAATTATGCCCAAAGGTCGCTTCATCGATCGATCCACCATTTAAAGTCTCATTGAGGTCGGCCTAGGTTGCCCAATTTCCAATGTATTGAAGACCAAATAAGGCATAAAATTTATGCTAGCCCCCAATCACAAAGGGCCTTGGCAAAATCTGCACTTCCAATAGTGCAAGGGATAGTAAAACCTCTGGGTCTTCAAGTTTTGAGGCCATAGAATGTACGATAGCACTGACTTGATGAGTCATTTTTATTGTTTCACAATCCATCGACCGCTTCTTCATCACCAAATACTTCATAAACTTGGCATATCCCGACATTTGTTCAAGTGCCTCCACCAAAGGCACATTGATTGTAAGGCTTTTCATCATGTTAATGAAATTTTTGAATTGGTTTTCACTCTTTTGCTTTGCTAACCATTAAGGATAAGGAGGAGGTGTCCTAGGCAAAGGTGTCTTGGCTTTGGGCACCACCGGCTCGGACATGTCAATCACGTGTTCCCTAGACGGGTTCACGGCATCTTGAGTTTCCACCTCGGCCTCATTAATGTCAATCCTTACATCATTGTTTAACTCATTCTCTACCACATCTTCAACTATCAAAGGTACATCATCTTCCCGCAACTCAACATCATCATCCACAACTTGCTTATCTTTCGAGGCATGCACATCACTGCCTCTCCCACTTCTTGTTGTAACTGCCATCACATGATTGTTTCCATCCTTCGAGTTCACTACCGTATCACTTGGTAGAGCACTCTTAGGTTGAGTATTCAACGATTGAGAGATTTGGCCTTATTGCACCTCCAAGTTCCGGATAGAGGTATTGTGGGAAGCCATTGAGCATCGAAATCTTGGTTCTTCTTCATCATTTATTCGAACATCATTTCAATTCTTCCCATATCATTACCTGAAGAACTAGGACCTTGAGAAGGGAAACGGGGTGGATTGTTCGGTTGTTAGTACATAGGGGGCCTTTGAAAGCCTTGCCCCCAGTTTCCTTGGTTCCCAGTGTTCTATCCACATTGATTGTTATTATTGTTCTAGTTGTTATTATTACCATTCCAATTCCCTTTGATTATTATTCCCCCAATTATCGCCTTGGTTGTTGTTGTTCCAATTACCACCACCTTGTTGTTGATTGCCCCAATTTCCTTGGGGTCGCCATTGTTGGTTTGAAGAGTTGTCTCTATTGCCTTGATAATTGTTGACATATTGTACCTTTTCACTTTGGTCATCATAATAATCATTTGAATAACCACAACCATCATTATCATATTATTCAGAATTCCCTTGAGGTTGTTTGCCTTCTCTTATTGATGAGCATATTTACACCTTCCATGGCATTGACTTGGTGAGGATTTTAGACTTGTTGCAACTGAGCCTTCGCTAATTGATTCATAGTAGTAGTAAGCTCAGCAATAGCTTGACCATAATCGTGTAATTCCTTGTGCAAATGGATGACCGTGGGGTCACCTTGGGGCACATTCGCTCTACTTTGCCACGCCGAAGAAGTGTCGGCAATCTCGTCCAATATCTCAGAAGCCTCAATATAAGGAAGCTTCATAAAGTTGCCCCCGCCCAATTGGTTCACAATACATTGATTCGTGGTGTTGATGCCCCGATAGAAGGTTTGTTGAATCATCACCTCGGTCATATCGTTGTTTGGGCATTCTTTCACCATTGTTCTAAACTGCTCCCAGATTTCATGCAAAGGTTCCGTTGGCTCCTGCTTGAAGGCCAATATTTCATCTCGAAGTGCCGCCATATGCCCGATTGAGAAAAATTTAGCAATAAACTTATTCGCCAACTCATCCCAAGTTGTGATATAATGGTTGGGGAGTCTCTCTATCCAATCCAATGCTTTCCCTCGAAGTGAGAATGGGAAAAGTCTTAACCTAAGAGCATCTTCAGACATATTCATCTGCTTGCTCCCCCAACATGTATCTATGAACCCCTTGAGATGATTGGAGGCGCCCGTGAAATACCCACGTTGCTCGAGCAAGGTCAACATCACATTGGTTATTTCAAAATTACCCGCCTGGATTTGGGGAGGGACAATAGCACTCACATACCCTTGATTCAGTAATACTCTGGGAGCCACTCTTGGAGGTGGCGGAGGAGGGTCTGGAATATTATCATTTGGATTAGCATTGGCATTTCGACCTCTCCTTTGTCCTTGAGGTGCAAGAGGTGTATTGGGGAAAATTATATTTATATATATATGGTGATGTGTCATGACACGTAAGTTGATCAATAAATTACAATTAGTCATGGTTCAAGAATTAAAAAACAGACACGAGCAAGGAAAAAGGAAGAGGCACAGGACAAGAAGCTCGGCGCCCGTACCTATTTAAGTCTACTTATGTTCGGGCATCAGAAAGAATGAATCTGGTTATAGAAAAGAGTGCAGATACAGAATTAAATGAGTATTAAATGATGAGTCCATTAAGGAATATATACATTCAATGTAATGATTGTTTAACGTAGCATTCAATATCTTTAATTACTCATAATAACCTCATTATGATTTAGGCATAACGTACATTCTTAAAGGAACCTATAAACAGGAGATATGTAATCAGTTGTGGGATACATAATACTATTGAAATATATATTGCTACCATTCGTTTTTCTTGATTATCAGTAAATCGAGTTCTTCTAAATTCTAGCTTTGACTGAAATCCCATTTTTGGTTAAACAAATTGGTTCCGTTACCGGGAATCTGATAATAAGTTATTTCTTAACTTGATTTTCTTTGTTGCACCAACTATGTCGAACAACAATGACAACACCCAAGGAAACCAAGAAAATAAAAAAAAAACCAACAACTTCAGGGAGATCTGCGAGACAATAATGCATTAGTTCCTTCTCCACAAGGCTCACCACGACGATCTCGTGAAGTAACCCCTGAAGGATCTTACACAGAACGACAAGTTTAATTTGAGAATGTTGAAGCTATGGATGAAGTTTTGCAAAAACTTATCGCCACTTAGGTCAACAAGGCTTTACAAGCTTTTGTTAGTCTATTACCTGCTGCTCCACCCACACCTACTCTAAATAACAATACTTTGGAGAATCCTCGTTCTGGACTGGTTAATTCAGGTAGCAGTGGAATCCCCAGTGAAACACAGGAGGGAGACCCAGGTAATCCAGTTAATTCTGATTTACAAAATCTAGTACTAACATTGCAGAAACAGCTCAAGGAGCAAAGTGACCGCATAGAGCAAATACCCGGGGTACCGCCCGTGATCAAGGGGGTAGATATGGATAAGTATTCTCAACAGCCCTGGAAGCCAAGTGCCACCCCTCTCCCAATTCCAAAGAAGTTCAAGATTCCTGATATTCCAAAGTATGATGGGACAACAGACCTGCGAGATCAAGTTACTGCATTTACAATAGGTGTCAAGGGCAACGATTTGACTAAGCAGGAGATTGAATCAGTCTTGGTCAAAAAAATTGGTGAAACGCTCACTAAAGGAGCACTAACCTGGTATTCTCTTTTACCTGAAAACTCTATAAATTCTTTTGCTGAGCTTGCAGATTCATTTATCAAAGCACACTCGGGAGCTCAAAAAGTTGAAAAGAGAATGGAAGATATCTTCAAAATCAAGCAAGGAGATTCAGAGTTGCTTAGAGAATTCATGGACAAATTTCCACGGGAAAGAATGACATTGCCATGAGTACCTGACAATTGGGCAGCCATAGCCTTCACCAGCCATTTGAATGAGAAGAGTTCAGAAGCTATGAGGCGAATCAAGGAAAGCCTTCGAGAATTTCGAGCAACAACGTGGAATGACATCTACAACAAATATAGTACAAAGATAAGGATTGAAGAAGAAATTATTTTACAACATAAAAAGGAAGAAAAATTAAGCTCAAGGCGTGTAGAAAATGAAAAAAGATCTGGTAAAAATAGGTACGAGCCAAATATGGGACCTACAGGAAGAGACCCACTATCAAAGCAAGACATTCAGAGGTACAATCATAGATCGAGGGATAGAGAATCAGGCTCAACTTCAAGATTTGGGAACGATCGTAACACACACGGGTCACGAAATGATGATGGAAGTCTAAAAGAAAGGTTCGGTGGTTACAATTTCAACGTAAGCACCTCTCAACTCATAGCTATTTTAAGAAGCATGGGAGATAAGGTACGATGGCCAAAGGAGATGAGATCAAATCCGAATAGATGAAACCCTGATCATTGGTGTAAATTTCACAACGATCATGGACACAAAACAACAGATTGCAGATTTTTGCAGGGAGAAGTTGATCATTTGTTAAAATAGGGGTATCTTAGTGAGAAAGGTAAACATGCATATATGAAAAATAGACAGGAGCCACCAAAGCCACCTTCTCCCAAAAGAATAGTTAACGTTATAAGTGGGGGCGAAGACATCAATGCTGTGTCATATACCGCATCTAATAAAATTTCAAAAGTTACAATTACCCACGGAAAGCGGATGCGGCATGTGTTAGAAGAAGAAAACATCACATTGATGATGCAGATGCTGAGGGTTTATTAACTTAACATAACGATGCACTGGTAATATCTTTATTCGTATATGATACTAACGTCAAACGAGTTTTAATTGATCCATGTAGTTCTGTGAACATTATTTTGTTACGAGTGCTACGTGAAATGCAAGCAGAAAGAAAATTCGGTGCCGAAAGCGCATACTTTGTCAGGTTTCGACAATTCTAGTGTCGTAACAAAAAGGGAAGTGATGCTCACTACATTTGCGGAAGGTGTTGTCAAGGATACAAAATTTCAAGTAGTAGAAATAGAAATGGCTTACAATATAATTCTTGATAGGCCGTGGATCCATGACATGGATGTTGTTCCATCAACATTACATCAAGTTATTAAATTTCCAACACCATGGGGAATATGTCAAATCAGGGGAGACCAACAAACATCCAGGAGCATCAACTCACTGGTGAATTCAAGTGAGAAAGGTGAAGAGAAATAGCAATTATAGAATTCAGTTGAGGAGAACATAACATCAACCTCAGCTGAGTCAAGGCAAACAAATATGGATTCAAGACCCGATTTCATTCAAGAACTAGAAGAAAATGAAACATCAAAACTACAATAGAAGAATTGGAGGCAGTGGTCTTATTTGTACACTGGCCAGAAAGAAAGTGTACACAAGAGCCAATATTAGCCCGGAGATGAAACGTAAATTGATTGAATTTTTAAAAGCTAATGCAGGTTGTTTTTCTTGGTCCCATTCTGATATGATAGGTATACCACCGGAGGTAATGACTCACAAATTGAATGAAGATCCATCCCACCCACCTGTCAAACAGAAGAAAAGAAAGCAGGGCGCTTTCAAAAATTAGGTGATTCAAGATGAGGTGAACAAATTATTAAAAAATGGGTCTATTCGCGAGGTAAAGTATCCTGAATAGCTAGCTAACACTGTTGTGGTACCAAAAAAGAATGGTAAATAGCGGGTTTGTGTAGATTATACAGATATTAACAAAGCTTGTCCTAAAGATTCTTTTCCATTACCTCATATATATCAACTAATTGATGCTACTGCAGGGCACGAATTGTTAAGTGTTTTATATGAATATTCAGGTTATAATCAAATTAAATGGATCCAGATGATGAAGAAAAAACATCATTCATAATAGATAGGGGGACTTATTGCTATAAGGTAATGTCGTTTGGTTTAAAGAATGCAGGAACAACGTATCAAAGGTTAGTTACCAAAATGTTTCAAGAATATTTTGGAAAAACTATGGAGGTTACATAGATGATATGCTCGTTAAAACACAACACACCATAGATCATATATCGCATTTGTCTGAAACGTTTAAGATTTTGCGAAAATTTAATATGAAATTAAATGCCAAAAAATGTGCATTTGGTGTTGCAGCAGGTAAGTTTTTGGGTTTTCTTGTTTCTAACCATGGTATTGAAGTAAATCCTGCACAGATTAAGGCCATTGAGGAAATCCCTGATGTACTTTCAAGTAAGAAAGAAGTTCAAAGATTAACAAGGAGGATTGCAACTTTGGGACGATTTATTTCGATGTCATCAGAGAAATGTTTTAGATTCTTCTCAGCTCTTAAAAAGCAGGATTAATTCAAATGGAATGAAGAATTTCAACAGGCACTCAGAGATTTGAAAGCATACTTTTCAAATCCACATTTTCTCACGAAACCAAAGGCTAGGGAAAGACTACTTATCTACCTTGTTATTTCAGAGGTAGCGATAAGTGCTGTTTTGGTTCAAGAAGAACAAAGTAAACAATCCCCTATCTATTATGTTAGTAAATCTCTGTTAGATACGGAGACAAGGTATCCTCAGTTAGAAAATCTGGCTCTTGCATTGATCATGGCATCTAGGAAATTGAGACCTTATTTTCAATGTCATCCAATTGTGTAGTTACCGCATATCCTTTACGAAATATATTGCATAAGCATGAATTATCAGGTAGGTTGGCTAAATAGGCTATAGAGTTAAGTAAATATGAAATCACATACCAACCTAGAAATGCTATTAAATCACAAGTATTAGTTGATTTTATCTAAGTGATGCAACTAGAAGCAGAAAAAGAAGTACAAACACTTAATGGGGCTAATCCAGGAATTTGGACTTTATTTGCTGATGGTTCATCTAACGTGAAAGGAGCAGGATTAGGGATTGTTTTAGTACCACCTACAAGTGAAACTATACGACAAGCAATAAAATGTCATTCAATAACTAACAATGAAGTAGAGTATGAAGATGTGATTGCAGGTTTAGAATGAGCTCGAGAACTGGGCATAAATCAGATCATAATAAAGAGTGATTCGCATCTCGTAGTTAACCAGATGCTGGGGACTTATACAACCAGGGAAACTAGGATGCAACAATATTTAGAAAAGGTGCGAGAACTAATAAAGCAATTTCAAACCTGGAAAGTTATGCAGGTACCAAGAGATGAGAATCTCGAAGCAGACGTTTTAGCTAATCTCGCATCTGCAGCTGATGTGACAAGTGATGCAAATTCCTCGGTTATTCATCTACTTCATTCAACTCTCAATCCTGACAAAAATGAGGTAAATTTTAATAATTTAACTTGGGATTGGAGAAACGAGATCGTTGCTTTTTTACAGTATGGAACCGTTCTTAATGACAAGAAAAAAGCTCATGCATTTCGAAAAAAGGCTGCTTGTTACTGCCTAAATCAAGGTAATTTGTATCAAAAAATGTTCGGTAGCCCCTTAGATAGATGTCTCAGACCCTCTAAAAAAGAATATGTAATGAGAGAAATACACGAGGGGCATTGTGGAAACCACGCCGGAGGAAGATCACTGGTAAGAACCTTGATTAGGACAGGCTATTATTTGCCTAAAATGGAAGAAGAAGCAGAAAAATTCGTGGACAAATGTGATAAATGTCAGAGGTACGAGAACAATATGCATATGCAGAGTTTCTACATCTGGTCATCACACCTTGGCCATTTATGAAGTGGGGAATGGATATCGTGGGTCCATTACCACAAGCAAAAGGGCAGGTAGAATTTCTGCTTGTACTTACTGATTATTTCACTAAATGGGTAGAGGCAGGAGCCTTCAAACAGGTACGAGAAAAAGAGGCCAGAGATTTCATATGGAGCAATTTCATTTGTTGATTCGGAGTATCCAAGGAGATCGTATGTGACAATGGCCCTTAATTTAAAGGGTCGCAAATCACAGAATTTTTTCAAAGTTGGCAAATTAAAAGGATTAGGTCCACACCTTATCATCCAGTAGGTAATGGGCAAGCAGAGTCAACAACAAGGTTATTATTAATAATTTAAAGAAATGATTTGGAGAATCAAAAGGCAATTGGCCGAAAGTGTTGCCTGGTGTTTTATGGGCATATCGCACAACAACAAAAATAATTACGGGAGAAACACCTTTCTCATTGGTTTGTGGAGCTGAGGCTTTAATTCCAGTTGAGATAGGGGAGCCAAGTACAATGTTTATACACGCAACTGAAGAATCCAATAATAAAGAAATGCGTATGAGTCTTGATCTACTTGAAGGAATAAGGGAATTTGTGTTGGTGAGAATGGCAGCACAAAAGCAAGTCATAGAACGATACTACAACGGGAAAGCTCGCCTCAGATTTTTTAAAATAGGGAACTTTGTGCTCAAAAAAGTTTTTCAATCCACAAAAGCAGCTAATACGGGAAAATTAAGTCCAACATGGGAAGGACCTTACAGAATTTGTGGTATTGCTAGCAAAGGAGCATATGAACTAGAAACAATGGATGACAAAATGCTACCAACACATTGGAATGCAGTTCACTTGAAAAGATATTATTTCTAAGGAATACCCACGATCAGGTACACGTCTTTTAAAATTTATTTTTGAATTGTTAAAATTTTACTAACGATTTTAGATTCTAGCCAAAAACCTAACCTGTACTAAATGATGAGTCATGACCTGTAAGGCATACGGAATAAACTAAAATTCCTGGCCTAGGGTTACAATTATTATAATAGAAATACAAACAGGTTAGTCAGTCTTCATCTAAAATCGTACCTCCAAGTCCCGTGCATTTTTCTTTTTCAGGGAAAGGACCAAAAGAGGGGGATAATCAAGTGCTCGAGGCTTCATACTTCAACACTCAAACACTTGGGGGACTGCATAGTATATACGAGTACATATAAAGAAAGCAAAGAATCAAGCTTGATTGAAGAAAAATCAAGCCTGGAAAAGTCAAGTGGTCAAGTGCAGAGTAAAAGTCACGAAGTCACGAGCCAAGGCTAAAAGAAAACCTTACTATAGTTAGGGTAAAGCTATGTACTAAAGCAGGTTATAAGGAAAAACCTTGCATTTGTTATTTTGAAATGAAACGGGTTGTAAAAGCAAAACCTCGTGTTTATTATTTTCTTAAAAATCTGTTACAAGAAAAAAAGTTACGAGAAAGTTATAGATGTAATTCAAATACATTTAAAGTATTATTTAAAACTTGTCAAAGTTCAAAAACAAAAACTTGTCAAGTTAATTCAAAGAAACATGTGTGTTCCTATTTCTTTTATCGTATGCTAACACCATTATGAAATTGCGACGTCTTCTTCATTAAGTGTCGAAATATAAAAGGGCCATCTTTTATGAAACTCATGTTTGAATCATGAGATTAATAGAAGCATTTTCAAAGAATAAAAATGCAAAGTTATTCTATAAGTCCTTAAGAATAAAGGCGAGAATAAGAACAAACAGAAGTTAAAATGGTAACACAAAAAACTTCTTGAGTACTTAAGACTAAGAAACAATTTAGTCACAAAACTATGATTGTATTTATACAAACTGTCCCATGAAAGACTTGGGGACTTTCATTCCAAAATCAACCCTCAAATGATAACCAAGGGTTTGATTACAAAAAACTTTCAAAAAAATCGAAGAACTTTAAACATAGTTTTCCAGAAAGGTACATGCAAAAAGGGAATTTAAAGCAATGAATTTTTTTTTACTAAGAAGAAAGAACTGAGGAAGGATTATCAACGGGCTCAACTTGGGCAGAATCATCAACAAATACAGGTTGATCTTCAATCACAGCAACTGGAGCACCAACAGATGAAGTCTCAGCTTGGCTTGCAACAAGAGGCATGGCTAGGCTTGAAGAAGGTGCGACACCCGTGGCAATTTCAACATTCACAGGGCCTTCAACTGCGGGAGTTTAAGCTAAGGAAGTTTAAATCACGGGAGCTTCAACATCGGGAGATGAAAAATCTTGTGTTTGTTGAGCTCGTTCAATGGTTTCATTCACCTTGGCTAATTCTGATTCCAGGTTGAAGCTTTCTTGGCCCATTTCCACTAAGGTGTCACGACGAGAATTTAAGAAAGCCCAACTTACCTCAACATCAGTTTTCTCTTCAAGGAGTTCATAATCCCTCTCCCAAACAACGACTTCATTCTTAAGTTCTTCATTCTCAGCCAAAACAAAACTATAAGATGATTGAAGGGTGGCATGAGAGCTCTCCAAAGCATGCATCTTAACAACAAAGGCTCGAAGATCCTCTTGTGCCTGTGTTAGGTTTTGCACAAGCTCCCCAGCATAAACCTCTTTCTGAGCCAATAAAGCCTTTAACGCCCTATTTTCCTCGCTAGCCTTGGATAGCTGTTCTGAAAAGGAAGACTCCGGATGTCTTTTTCCTTCTCAGCTTGGCTTAAGGAAACCTTGATCACCGCCAGCTCTGAAGTTACTCGAACTTGATGTTCTAAGGTACTTCTTCTCTCCTACAAATCCTCCATGTCGATTTGGGAGCTTTCAAACTGACCCTTACAGTTGTCTGCCTCCAACTGAGAATCACGAGTAGCCTCCTCTGCATCATGAGCAGCCTTCTCCAAATCACGTGCCACTTTCTCCAAGAGGGAGATTCTGTTCATCAGCTTGGTGCCAATAAG